>JBBPCS010003826.1:0-11891 GCA_037974645.1 Hollardia meadi
ACATGTTAAGTGTCATGAGATAACTTTGTTGTGAATTGGCGCTATATAAATAAAATTTGATTTGATTTGATTTTGATTTGATACTTGTTGCGCTGTTCGCGGTTGTGCTAACCGCCAGACTAAGCTAAGCTCAATTTTTGGCTTCAATAAGTGTTTTGAACATGCACCCAAAACAAAAAGAGATTGTTCCTGTGACCAACGGTACAGTTTCCATCGCCTACCTACAGACGAGGGCTCCAAAAGAATGTGGCTGAAAAACCTAAACTTGGACAGACCAAAACGTATGAGTGCTCATTTCATTTTGTCCACAAAAAATCCAACGCAGTAAACCCCATATCCAAATTCATTGTTGGGCTACGTCTGTCATTACAAAACACATATTTATTTTCCAGTGTTGCAGCTGCGTGGCTGCAGATCACCCTGCCCTGCAACACGAGCACCGAGCCGTTTGTATTTCACCTGCCGTTGAAACTAAAACCCAGGCCCAGTGATGATGGCTCTGACTAGGCTCTATGTCTGCTTTAAGGTAGAGAAGGTTGTGTCCCACCTCCTTTAAAAAACACGTCACTGGTACTGGTACGCCTCAGCTTTTCATCGCTTCACTTTCTGTAGCAATGGAGTCAATGAAGTAGCTAAATAGTATACGCCACTTCTTCAGGTCATCCTCCCATCCCTCGATAGCAGAAGGCAGAGGTATGATCACAATATCTCGTCTGAGATGTAACGGTGTGTTCCTACATGTTTTCCAAATCGCTCTAAGAAAGAGGATTTGTGTACAGTTACCATGGGAAACGCCGGTTACGGTCTCAGTGACATAATTCACATAAGGTATCATGGGGGCTACGAATAAGGTCAATAGCAAAAAAAATCATACTTGCGCAAAACAGGGCCACAATGTGACAATGTATGAACGAATGGTTCAAATGGAATTTAAAAACGCATCCTTTTCGATTCTTATGTGTAACTCCGAAACAGGTGATGCTACTGATTTAAAAAAAAAACGACAGAGAAGTCGGTTATCCTCCAAGTTCACGGCGTCAGAGCGAAGCGGTTACCGTGGCAACGAAACTGCACACAAACGGTCAGTGACGTATGTTGACAGCTGCCTTGTTGAAGCGCTCCTTATCTCGACACTGTTTTTACTCGTCCAAAAGAGAAAAAAAGACCCCTTCCGTCGGCTCCATTCAAAATATGGAGAAGTTCGAGCAGGTTTTGTGTCTGGGCAGGGGAGGAGCAGCAGACGTGTTCCTGATGAGGCATGTGGAGCGCAAGAGCCTGCACGCAGTGAAGAGGATAAAAGTAGAGGACACAAGGGCAGCAAAAACACAGAAGGCGATTCTCCAAGAGGCTGACATCATCAGGAGGTTGCAGCACCCTCACATAGTAAAGTGCAGCGACGCCTTTGTGAACTCCGATGATGGATTCATTTACATTGTGATGAACTACTGCGACGGTGGGACATTAGATGACAGAGTCAAAGAGAGGAAGCCAGAGGAGTTTTTCGCAGAGGATACTGTGATGGGGTGGTTTGTGCAGGTCACTATGGCTGTAAATTATATACACACGGCTAAAATACTACACAGGGACATCAAAACCTCAAATGTACTGCTAACAAAGGGAGGTACGGTGAAGTTAGGGGACTTTGGGATATCCAGAGTGATGACCAACACAGCTGATATGGCCTCCACATGTGTTGGGACACCCAGCTACCTCAGTCCTGAGCTTTGTCAGGATGTCCCATACAGCTCCAAGTCCGATATCTGGGCTCTTGGCTGTCTGCTGTATGAGATCTGTGCTCTCAGACCTCCGTTTGCAGCCACAAACCTCCTGAGTCTGTTCTACAAGATCACCAAAGGAGATTATGATCCTGTGGCTAACGTCTACTCTGAGAACATCTCTTCTTTGATCCAGAGAATGCTCTGCCACAACCCAGAAAACAGGCCAAGTGCTGCCTGCATTCTTAGCAGTACCTATTTGCAAGATCACCTGGAGTCTCTCAAACACACAGAGACTGACTGCGGTCCTGTGAGTGAATCTGTAGGGGAGAGCCGTGACACTAATATGAAAGGAAAAAACACAGACAGAGATGCCACAATACGGGCAGATGTTCTCTGTCAGTCCTGCTCATGGCAAGAGGAAGAACACGATATGGAGGCAAGTTCCAGTGGTTTGGAGGAGGAAACCCACTGTGACTATCCTGAAGACTTTGATGAAGATGACAGTTTGTCCTCTCTTGAGGAGCACTGTGAACACTCTGCGTTCCTGATGAGGAGCGACTCTGCTGAGCCTATTGGTAATGTAGAGGAGGAAATGTAAAGTGAAACATCAGTGACGAAAGAAGCACTCAGATCCCTTCCTTAAGTTAAGGTTCTCATACCAATAGCAAAATGGAGTTAAAGTACTAATTCTGCAGAGAAATGGCTCATGTGAGTGCTCCTTTATAACACAGCTTGTTACATTATTAGAATTGCTAATCCAACAATACATAAGCAGTATTGTAAAACGTACCCAAAAGTCATACTTGAGTTGAAGTACAGATATGCTAATATATTACTTTAATACCCATATGAATAGTACTTAAGTCACAAAGTATCAGATATTAAATGTAATTAAGTATCAAAAGTACATTTTTGGCAATAAATGTACTCAATTATCAAAATACAAGTAAAAGTATATTATACATATACTTACATGTATATATGTATATACTGAATACTAAAGGTTGACCTTATGTGATATTCAGCGTTTTTCTTTGGCTCTGATGCAGCATGCAATCTGCAAAGTAACCAGGAACTAGTAACTATAAAATAAATGTAGTGGAGTGAAAAGTACAATAGTTTCCTTCCAAGTAGTACAAAATGCTAATACTCAAGAAAAGTAATGCTTAAGTACAGAACTTGAGTAAATGTAGGCCTAAGCCTTCAGTCCTGGTATACTTTTTTCCCCGTCATAGCTCTGTGGCAAATCACTTTCTCTCTTGCAGTATTTCCAGACACTCCTGATGTCTCAGGACAAGTTGAGTATCCAGATGACTTTGAGGACGCTGAGGTGGAAGAAGATTATGAGGATGAAGCTGCCTTAGCTCATACTGCGGCTCCTCAGCAGCCACATGATGATGCGCTGGAGGAGGAGTTTCAGCTCTGTGATGCTGGAGGACTGACCATCACCCTGAAAGCATTGAAGGAGAAGGGCTAAAATACTTGCAATGGATCGCAATGTGAAATTGCGGGACCTCTAAAGCTGGAACAGTATAGTATCTGTCAAGTGCCTTGTTTGTTAAGTGTTTTATGCAATTGGTAAAAGTGGAAGTCGACCATTTATATTTACTCCACACGAGACATTGTAGGGCGTTGAGAATGAATGACGTCCTGCTCATTGTGTGCTGTTGGTGTTTGCTGATTAGTGACGAGAATATTCCTGTAAGGAGGTTTCTGATTGCCGTCATAAGGATTGGTGGTCATGGCAAATACAGCATAAGTGACTGGATAATTTAATAAACCAGAAATCTCTTTTAATACATTTTACATACAACACAAGCACACAGCATCTAGAATCACTTTGACATTTCATCCTTAGGGTAAAGATAGCAGTGTTTAATTTGGATGCCCAACTCTACTAATGTCCATTACACGTCCCGGATGCTTCACACTGTATGTATTATCTTCTCTTTACTTTTTCTTTCAGTGTTTTTTTCTGTCGTGTGATGATTGAAATGAAACCACCAGGATTTATTTTTTGCCTCAAATCAAGATAAAAGCACAATTAATGCATGCAATCGGAAGGAAGTATGTGGCCTATGAAGCGTGCCACAAAGATGTTATGATAATACCTAATAATACAACAAGACAAAGCAAGACAAGAAACTGAAATACAAACTAAAAGTACACCTACCTTCAGTAACAAAGGTTTGTCTTTATAAAATAAGAAATATTCTAATTTTTTTCGCCTTATATGCTACATTTCTGTGTCTATTTTGTGGAATCTGGGTACTGTGCTGTTTTTGATCACTTCAATGCTTCATAAGTAAGTTGTCTTATTTTTCCACTGAGCCTTTTAATGCATTTACGAATAATAAATGTATTGTTTCTATTCACTGCAAACATAAAATACCAGCTGCTAGTACAACTACAGCTTTGATGGAAAGCTATGTTTTTATTATATTTGTATGATATTTAACATTAGTAGAGTTTAACATTAGTTCCAGAGTACTCTTTACCTGGTGTATGTTTATGAGCAAGAAAATCAAAGGCTAGGCCTATGGCTATTGGGCAACTAATTGCAAGCGTCTGCACCAGAACTCAATCACCCAACATCTAATCAATATCTTTATTGTCATAATATAGAAATATTAACAAAACAGATTGTTAATACCATGTATTGAACATGTTAGACTGAGTTTCCTCTACTATAAAGCTCACTGGACACTCAGTTTCCGTTTGGTAAAATGGATGCTACAAACACATGCTACAAACATTTGGTTGATGGAAGTTGAATATAAGCAATAGATTATTTTGAACTGATATACTGTATTAATAAATTAATAGACTTGTTAATATACTGTATTAACAATGTATGACGACAACATGAGTACTGAAGTTTCCCAAAATTACCTTTGTTAGTAAGTTAGCATGCTATTCCCACATGTGCTTCCTATGCTAACATAACTCAGATCACAGAACTCTGGTGACTGATTTACAGAATTTCCATAATCATGAAATCATTCAGTGATCCCCAGTGTTCAAAGAAGAATTAGCATTTGTTATGTTTCTTCAATCATTACTTATTCATTAATCATTATACTTGTTGACTCAAACAAATAACTGGATCAGTTACAGAGATGTTAAAAAAGGCAAATAGTTTAGTTACTTTTGCTTCATGCCTGTGACTTTCACGAATGAAACAAGCCTAACCTGAAGCTAAACTGAAAAAAAACAAAAAACAAAACCCCTGCAAGGTTCAAATAATGGATAACAATTCAAACACAGCTTTTGTCTACGTTAGTGTGATGATATTAGTGTCCTGATATCGAAACCAATAAACCAGGAGAGGAAACACAATGTAGCTTCCACCTCCCATTGCACATAAAAGGACACCCCGTTGTATCTCATCACTTCCTTCTAATATATCATGATATATAATGTAATCTAATATACTTAAAGTTTTAACACTCCTTCATTATTAAACTGGTCCTCCTTTCACACTGTCATCCTTAAAATGAGCTTTGTTGTGAATTAAGCTAATTTGCTTCCGAATACTTCTTTCTGAGGTCATACACATGCCTGCATGCATGTACACAAACGTGCACACGCACGCATGCACGCACGCACGCACGCACACACACACTCAGATTATCACTTAGTAATTGTCAGCAAGTAAGCTGCATGCACTTTGTGACACAGCAGACAGGTTTGGTGTGAGGCAGACCTAACAGGCTTAACTTTGTTTTTTCCATTAAAACATTCAAACGCTTCTACACTTTCAGGTACATTTTTTTTCATTTAGTATTGATGAGGTTTTGAATGTACCAAGCTCAAGGTTTTCTCAAAGGAAATGTAAGATCTCACACGATCTCTCATGAGTTGGCCACAGTTTTTCCGCCCTTCAAGTCAGCAGTCTCAGGTTCACCCCCTTGATTTACTTTTATTAGCACTATAGGTCTCACTCTGAGATCAACCACACACATACACACAGTCATTTTTGCATGAGCTGATACTGCAAATCTACAGCAAAAGATCACTGCAAACTTAACTGTATTTCCTTTATGATGCTTTTACACACTGACACACAAGCACCAACTGGGGGAAATGTTTCCCACAAGAGCAGAAAGTCCAACTGCACCATGCATCATCATTGATCAGTGTGTGATGCCAGAAGTCACTGGTCATTATTAACAAGCACTGCGCAATCATTTAATGTCCACAGCCATCAACTGAATTGGGTCGTTGAAGAAGACAAGGGGCCCCTATATCAGAGTCTCTGCGCAAAAAGACCATTAACATGTGTTGTTGGAGAGTCGAAGGGTTTAGTCTAAACATGTTAACTTTGACGATGTGACAGCAAAGAAGCCATTGTGGCATCTTCATAAACTGTGACTGTCTGGGGCTACATTACGCAAGATGAGGGCCTCTGAGGCATCAGTGCCCAGGGGGCCATTGTGTCACAATTCATTTAATACTGATATCAGGTCTGTGAGTCGACTGATAATAATCAGCACTTGTTAACTTGTTAAAGTACTTAAATGTAGATATTTGAGTTAAGAATAAGTTGTGGACCTTGAGAATTGCAACCCTTTCTAAAATGTTTCTATCCCCCGTTGTGATTCCCCTTTTGTGTGCAGAAGAAAACTGATGTTCCCCTAAATACTCCTCAAATTGACACCTGCACACTCATCTGACTTTGATGGTGTCAGACAAAAGCACCATACTAAATTCCATTACGACAGCTGCAGAACACTGCAACCACATCTCCACACTAGATAAAGGATGAGTCATTAAGTTGCATCTCCACAAAGATAGAAAAGATATAAAGATAAAATGTAGAAGAAATGCATTTACATGCATTTTTGAGTTTTCAAATCAAACTGCTGTTGCCATTTATAGATATACTGTACATCAATAATATCTTGTATTATCGCTCTACTCAACACAGCATTCAAATGTATTTAGTAGGGCCCAAGCACGAGGGTGCCAGGACCAACGGCTATTGTTTTTATAGAGATTATCATTCTGCTTTTAGAACACATTTTTCAGGGTCTTAGGATACTTGAAAACTCACAAAACTCAGCAAAGACATCAGAAGCAGTGAAAAAAAAAATGTCAGCAGTGCCGCAAAATGGCTCGACAGCGCCCCAACATAATTTTTACAAAGTAGCCCCGCGGTACGTTTCAGCTAGAGCTACGAAATTTGGTAAGCACATGTAACATGCCAAGACTTACAACAAAATCTCTTGGTGCCATGACCTAAACACAACAGGAAGTCAGCCATTTTGAATTTATTTTGAAATTTTATGGTATATTACAGGGGTCATACATACAAACTCCTCCTGGGAGGTTTATCCAATCGACCTCAAACTTGGTCAGTTTCAGGGTGAAAAGTTATCAGAGGTCTGTGGCAGCACAGCAAAATTTGATGTTTTGCCATGAAACGGGAGGTTGTTGTCACTCAAACATACATTGTCTAATTTGCCCAAAATTTCACATGTTTGATATAAGTCCCACCCTGAGGACATGTACATGGCAATATTCAGTTACAGTCACAGCACCAACTACTGGCCACAGAAAATAGCAGTTTCTATAATCTGAGGCGCTTGGTTGACCAGATCCACCTCACATTTGGCCAGAAAAGCTTTAAGATTTTGTTTATGCTATATTGTGAAGGTTGTAAATTTACATTGAACACTGTTGCCAACACTTTATTCGCCATGAAACAGGGTGTTGATATAACTTGAGTGTACGTTGTCCAATCTTGCTCAAATTTCACATTTTACGTGCCAATTAGGATCTGCTGTCATTACATCACCTACTGGCTGCAGGAAGTAAGTCTTGTGTCACAATCATCATTTGATTTTCATGAAACTTTAATGCTGTGGTCTATACTTGAATCTAACTTACAGTATAACTAGTGCCTCTTCTCTGGTGCCACATAGTGGACACAAAAAGTGACGCTGAACTCCTTCAAGCGGTCTCCTAAACTCATGAAAATTCTTGTCGACTGCTCGGGGTCCGGTAACGAGGCCACAGCTGCCACATGCTCTGAATTTATTTTCAGCCAAGTGTGAGATTTTCACTCATAAAGGCCCCTTTAACACTAGAAAATGCCAAACTACAGTCAATTAAATGCACTTTCGGAAATTAAATTAAATGACATTGCACTTTCTGTATGACAGTGTGACTCCCAAAATTGCACAAAAAAGTTGTTTTCTTTTTTATTTTCCTCTGTCAACTGACAGCCTTTGGACTTTCAGATCTTTCAAGTCTTTTAAGTTTCACTCATCATCTCATCTGATTAGGTCCACTTCCATGGCATACCAACTGAAACAATTACCCATTCCTCTGAGTAAATCATGGGATTTTTCTTGACGGTTGGGTTTCACTTGTAAGTGACAAATCATTTAGGTTGATGAGTTATAAAAACTAGTTTACCTGGTTTCTGACAACATAAAGTAATTAGGATCATATGCAACATTGTGTGGAATATGGTGGCAACAATTACTGACTTAGAGAAGAAAAAAACAAAGTTATTCATAAATATAGGAGGGTCAAATAAGTTCAACAGTAGAAGGTAGGAAGTAGTGTAAATCAGTTTGAGAAATTCTATACAAAAGTCTACAGCCAGGCAAGCAGCTCTGTGAGGCTGGACTTGAGCTAAATGCTAACATCAACATGCTCACCATGACAATGCAAACATGCGAAGGTGTTCACCATCTTAGTTTAGCAAAATAAAGCTGAGGTTGATGGGAAAGCCTTTAGTCGCTCTACTAGCATTGCTAAACAAACAACATTGCAGGGATGTGTAAAGTAAATCTATATATATCTATATATCTATATATATAGCACTTACCACAGTCTGTGTGGGGGCTCTCCTGACTTGCCTCCCTTCCCCTGAACAATCTTTAGAAAATCTGTTATACAGATAAACAAGAAATTACCACACACATAATGGCATGAGTCATCGGTGTTACTAATCCACTGGGCATGGGTAAAGTAACACAGAAACTATGAAATCACCCACAGTTAATAATTACGCTGTAGTCTGAAATATATTTGCTAAACTATACTTGCTGACCACAGAAACTGAGGAGTGATGACACTTTGGGAGGGGTGAAATGAAAAAAGGAGGGCTTCCTCTTACTTGAAGACCATGCTATATTGGACACACCAAATGTATTTCTAGCAGTTGTAGTAGTGGGCAGAAATCATTTTTACTGGTTGCTATATACTATATATATGCTATTCTTAGGATATGGCACGTTTATAATATTTGCAGTAAGACCCCATATTGACCTAACTGTATCACCTCCAGCACCAATTGGAAAATGAGAAAGGCATTTTGGATTATAGCGAAGAGAGATTTGAACAGCCCATATGATCACGATGAGGTCATTGATAATTTGTTGATATGATGTCAGCAGAGAGTGACCACTTCCTTCCTTTAAAATATTACAACAAACCTAGTTCAGTTGAGTGCATGGAAATGTACTATACCACACAGCAGGATGCCAAACTTATCATATATATATATATATATATATATATATATTATATATATAGAGATATATATTATATATATATCTATATAGATATATAGATATATAGATATATTATATATAGATATTATATATAGATATATTATATATTATATATAGATATAAATAATATATATAATATATATATATATCAAAATCCAATTTAATATTGGAGGCCTCTCTTCTACTTGCATTTGAAGACATAGTTCAGTAGTCAGTAGTCATAGTCAGCATTCACTCATAACAGAGGTGAATAAATAACTTTTCCTCTTGCAGTGGAAGATAAGTTTCTTCATGTTTGCCATAAGATTAGATTTTTAAAATGGCAGCGATCCTGCCATGAGGTAGGTGTAAAGATGACATCAATGACTTCCCTTTCCTCTTCTGCTTATAAAAAAGAATGGGCTGACATCAAGACTCACACTTAAGACAAACCAAGAGAAGCTGTGAGGGAAGAGAGAGAGAGAGAGACAACTCTGCAGTATGACGAAGTGTGTGCTTGCCCTTGTTGTCCTGTTGCATCTCTGCGACAGTTTTAGGTTAAACATAAAGTTGAACGGGGAGATTATTAAAGGACTGGAGAATCTTAACAGCCTCTACAGACTCAACAAAACCAATATCACACCTGTAAGTATAATGCACTGGTATTATCACACGTTGTTTTATTTAACACTTGCAGCTCATGTTTGATGTCAAACATTTCACACTCAATGACTTTTAATGTCACAATGTGTCACTTAAAATATCCCGTGCTTAATACGTGAATTAAATAAAAAAAATTCTCCATACAGCCAGACACTATGCGCGTGCCATCCAGAGAAATGCATGCAGATGCGGTAAGTATTGCATCTTTTCACCATCAGCGCTCTAAATGATCTGCACCAAGCTTTGTTGCTCATTTTGTTATGTTGAGCTGAGCACATGATGAGATAAGCATTTGCATTTGCAATAGCCTGACTAGGTCATGTCATTTTTTCTTTGCAGCTTTCCTGTGTGGGTATCTTTGTCAGGGAGCTGAAACACCTTCTTAACAATGTGACGGTTCATGAGGACTACAAGAATATTGTCCAAGAAGTCAAGGCCAACCTGAACACTCTGAGACCACATCAAGAGGTTAGCCAGCAAAAATATGACATGTGATTTCCTCACAGATACTGAGTTCTTACTGCTGACTTTTTACCTGTTGCATCACTAGTGGCTATCATGATGTGACATAATCCCACACCATCTCTGTTCCTCTTCCAGAGTGATCGAGAATGCCAAATGACACAGAGGAGAAACAGTCTGATGCCTTTTAAGCTGTACATTAGTTTCCTCAGGACACTCAACACCTTAAAGAAAGGATAAAGATTCCATCCTTCTTCCTCTTTTCTGCAGGGCAGCTTCAATTGTTGCTTATGTTCAATTAATGTTTTCACATGAAAAGAAATGACAGATATGACCAGTGAATGTATTAGATAACAATTTTGACACAGTTTCAGAATTCAGAATTTTTCAAAAAATGGCATTTATTTATTTATGAATATTTTGATATCTATTTATTTCAGAATTTATTTATTTATTTATAAGTAACTGCTGAGTTCTTCAGATATTTTATATGATCTATCCAGCTGACTGGATGGTGCAATGTAATATTTACAATGTGAAAAACATTATTTCAGATCAGAAATATTCTGCTGCTCTTGTTAAATAAATCAACTATTTTCAAAATTTCTTTACACTGAGTATTTGTAAATCAAAAAGGTATTTTCAGTCAACTTTAGAAACATAATTACCCTTGTAGTAAGTTATATTTGGTGGTATGGCTTCTGAGGTGTACCTGGAAAGCATGGAGAACACACCTAGCGGTTCTGTTACCAAGCAAATGAGCTAAGGTTAGCCAGCTAGCTGTAACTTATTCAACAAGCCAATTTAACAGCCAGATCAGCACAGAGAGTCTGGATGAATTAGCTGACATTATCCACTGAGGACTATTTTCAAGAATACTTTGATATGTTAGCTAGCTAGCAACTTGTCTGCAAACTAACATCAGCTAACATTAACCAATGTTAACCACATTAATGTTAGCTTTTACTTCGAACTTAATCTTTGACTCTGTGTCGTGGTGGGTGCCGCTTGTTTGTCATTTTGAAGCTAACGTTAGCAGGTGTAGCTGTTGGTGCTGTAGGAGAGCGGAACAGAGGCAAGGCACTCCTGAGTGTGCAAAAAAAAAAAAAGCTTCATTGTGTGAGATGATGTACAGTATGTGCTGAATCTGACACTATAATGCTGTTTGGACTGGACTAAGAATGACATTTACAGTGAAGTTGGAACAACCTGTTGTCCAGCAGGAAAACTTTAGAAATGAACAACATTTGCACATTCATAGATTCTGGAATTTTTAACACGGTAGAAGGAGCAGATGCCTTTTTAAGGATATTTTGAAAACTGGAACATGGAATTTTTTTTTTCTGACAAACAAACAGCACATCAGACACACATTGTTCCAAGCAGAGTATTTATATAGATCTTAATACATGTCTGGAGGGAATCATTAAAAAAGAGTTGAGATGCTAATATGGCGGATAAGGATAGGGTGTGTGTGTGTGTGTGTGTGTGTGTGTGTGTGTGTGTGTGTGTGTGTGTGTGTGTGTGTGTGTGTGTGTGT
>JBBPCS010003827.1:0-11890 GCA_037974645.1 Hollardia meadi
AGAGAGAGAGAGAGAGAGAGAGAGAGAGAGAGAGAGAGAGAGAGAGAGAGAGAGAGAGAGAGAGAGAGAGAGACAAGTGGCAGGGAGGGAAAAGGGGGGAGAGAGAGAGGATGATGGAGAGAGAGGGGAATGGAACCAGAGAGAAGTGACATGAGGGGGGAGGGACGGATGAAATGTGTCCTGCCGCTGGAAGAGTTATGGCTGCCAGTCAGCATTTCATTGCAGACTGAAGTCAATGAGCAGAGGGAAAAACACATCAACACACACACACACACACACACATACACACACACACACACTGTCCATACACATACATTTCCCAGAAATGAATAGTAGAGGCTTCTCTCTGAACTCCTCCCTCAGATGGTGTTTGGAGATCACCCTCCTTTACACCACATGTTCATCAGCATGTGTCAGTCTGTGGAAACGCTCCTGCAGAAATTATGCGTTGTTTGCATTATTGCTCCCCTGTGGTTTCCGACAGTACCATCATGGCTACCGAAGTGTTACCAGTTTAGCCGGTGACCTTGCATGTGCTCTGTAATACTCCTCCCCTGGTGGTTGTTATGAAGACCCTAAGCTCATTGATCCCACTGTGGTCAGATTAGACATGAAGATAATGACTGTTTCGTCAGTAGCTGAAGCATCTCTGTTTGTTCTGTTTATCGAAAGCTCTCTCTCTCTCGTGTCTGTTTCATCTGTTAACTGTCTTTTACATTTCACATAAAGTCTACAGAATTAGGCTTTAGTAGAATTCACATTAAAAACTGTTTAAGTCACTTTTAACTGACTTTTACAATTATTCGTTTGTGGAATCAACTTTTTTTTTGTCTGTCATTGACCAATGTGTTATATTGTATGCGCATCCAGCCTCTTCCATTTTACGAAGCCTTGACTCAGCGCGCCAAGCATCTTTACGCTTGAATATAAATGTGAGGACTCACGTGGCCGAGAGAGCTCAACGCACTGCAACTTAAGAAAACGCACGCAAATAGACAAAACACGAGCAAAATAAGTAATAAGTAGCATGTGGGCATGTGGGGTATCGGGCTATATTACAATCTTTGGAAAAGTGTTCCATTGTGTTTTCTCTGAATGCTAGGAAGGCGTGTTGCTAGCCTCCAGAGGACCTGCCTTCTAATGGTGCGTTCAGACCGAAAGCCAATAACATTTTCCGCCCTGCGTTACTAGCGCGAGTCTGATCGCGGGATCTGTTGTGTCACTCACGCAAGAATAAAACCCGCAAATATTCACCCTTCTCTTACGGGAAAGAGGAGAGGAGATCAGCCACAGCCGAAGTAACAACCATTGCTGCTTCGTGCTCGCTGTGGAAGTCCCGGATACGTCGGAAAACCAAACGCCGTTACATCTGGGTTCATAATATCATCCGGAGACACACACAGCGTGGTGAATTTCGCCGCATTCTCCCGGAACTGTGTCTGGATGACGGCCGCTTCCAGCGCTATCTGAGGCTGACCGGTTAGGTTGATGACCTGCTAGCAAGGATCACGCGAAATTCTCACTCGAGTTGAATATTTTTAACTGTCGTGAATAGCGCGTGTTCGCGTCTTTCCCTTGACTTTGTATGTAAAAAATTTATTTGCTTTCGGTCTGAATGCACCATAAGGACTTGTCCTACCAAGAGTCCAAAAAAACCCCCCACCTTCATCTTGGTGCACCCTCTTTCTTCTGCAATGATTTAATGGCACCCGACAGGAGAATTAGCACCACCAACTGTTTATCTCAAAGCATTCAACGACATAACAGAGTAGATAAAAATGCACATTATTCACTGTTTCTTTTGGCCATTTTCTGGAAATTCTGTTCAAATTTGAGCAGAACATTTGGATGGGAACCGGACCAGAAACGAAATGAGGACAAATATGAAGATTAAATGAGGATAAGTGTACACATGGAAAGTTACAAATGTTAGTCTTAGGAGGGGGTTTCAAATGTTGACCAACCATCCGACGAGCACTTCAGGGACGCCTTTGGACATGTAATTTTGATGTTTAAGGCGAGGGGGAAGCAAGGCAAGAGAAGGAATCATGTCAACAAGTTCCTCAAAATCATTTTCGGATAACAGACAATGAACACAATTTATGATCTTCAGAGAAACAGATTAAGTTGTGATCATGAGATTTTAAAAAAAATCCTTTCATGTGATTAGTTTCAGCCATCTTGAAGGTTGTCTCGCAGCTTCTGTTCTCTCCTCTATCCTTTGCTTCTCACTTTCTCTCTGTATTTTATCTCATGCTCTGTCACAGGGAAGTGTTCATTGCTGGTCATCTATTATTGAACAGCCTCAGCATTTAATTATAAATGACTGTGTCCCTTTGAGAGTGCTAATGAATCTCCTCTCACACAGCATATTCCCAATGGCTTCATTTTCCTGTCAGTCAAACTGTGCGCCCGCCCATCCAGACGGAGACAGCGAGTTAAAAATAGAGCCTGTTATTCATGGAAAAATATATATCTCTGTTTTCAATAGTACATAAAAAGTTAAGTGAAGATCAAATGTATTAGGGTGATGAGTTCAGGTTCCTTTCCTATAGGAAAAAACTGCTTTAAATATGAGATGACTTGTTCAACCATGAAAGAGGCTCATAAACATTATAAATTTACCTTTTTTCAAATCTGCACTTTCAGCTTACTGACTGTTTTAACAGAGAAAAGATGAGAAACTTTCACACTTTCACTACACATTATTTTGACTACACATTATTTGTGTGTAACTGGCGACCTGTCCAGGGTGTACCCCGCCTCTCGCCCAGTGACAGCTGGGATAGGCTCCAAATAACTAATTAAAACCAAACTGATCAGAAAAATGAACACGTGAACACACATCAGCGTGATAAGAACTACTTTAAATGGCAGAAACCGTTTTGGGGAAAAATGTATTCTCTTTTCTCAAATGTATCTTTATTACTGGAGATACAGGTACAAAAATAATATCTACAAATAACAGATATCCCCATGTTTCATACTTTCAAAAGGAAAATACAGAACAGAACAAAGAAGCAGAACAGACAAAATAAATAATAAATTTAATAATAAATGATTTAATGTGTACTTTGAGTTTTTAGTTTGGCCCATGTCCTATGTGATATCATTGAGGGGGAGGAGTTTATGACCTATACTGCAGCCCACCACCAGGGGGCGATCAATATATTTTGGCTTCACTTTTGAGGAGCTCTCGTGTCGTCCATCTTTATATAGTTAATGGTTCACGTTCGCTGCTCTAATAGTGATGTTTGTTGTGAAGTTGTTCGGCTTACATCCGCCAGCTGGTCAGTAACAGGACTCCAAATGAATGATAATGTTGCTGGATGTGTCAATAATCAATTGTTTGCTAACAAGTTTGCCGCTTAAACCTGCAGTGTGGATCTTCTGTCTCCCCCTTCTGGCAGTGAGAGTAATTACACTGTCGACATGCTTACGATGCCATAGGCTCCACCACACTCCTATTTACTGCAGCCTACTCGGTCGCTATGGTTACTCCCACCTTCAGCTCTGGCAAAACAATCTTTGCTGGTTGACGCTATACCGGTGAGCCAGCATGGGACATTTAAAAACTCTGCAAAACAAAGAGAGATTTATCTGGCTGCGATCAGCTTAATCAGCATTGTGTGAAGGGAAGGGCTTGAATATAATGGACGTTCATTTATGAGAAAGTCTGGTGACTGGGGAGTATGACATCATTCTGTTGTGGAAATGTGGCCAACATTATACTAAATTTAGCGAGAAGGAGTTTTGAGTTTACAGCAAATTAAAACGAGAGCAGATCAGAAAACAAGCTTCTTACTAAAATATGATCAAATGTCATGTGGAAATTAGGACGGAATGAGATGCTGCTCCCCGATGCACAGAACAAGTATGTCTGGAAGGCCACTCCTGTCTTTTCCGATGCTGCTTTACTGCTTTTTACTTTCTTTCCATCCTCCTCCACTCCTTCCCCCCTCCTCACACCCTCAGCTCCCTTGATCTCTCTTTAGTCTCTCTTTCCTTCATCCAGAGAGAATCATTGAAGCTCAGATATGATAGTTAGGATACATCAGAGGGAAGCTGCTGTACCCCCACGTTCTGCTGCTTCACCTCTTCCCCTGCCTTTTCTAATCTCATTAACATTTGACAATTACATTCCCTCTTCATCCTCCATCAACGAGCAGCTCTCTGTGCACCGTCCCATCTTACTTTCTGTAGAAAGGTGCGTAGATTGTTGAATCTGCCAAAAAAAACAATAACCTAGACAAACCAAATCCAAGATGAATAACTGCATTAATATTCACTCGGCTTTGACGCTGATGTTTTGCTCTTTTTACCGGTCGGGTAGAGAATAAAATATAGCTTGAAAAGTTTCGCACTGCTTCTAGCTCATTAGAGATTAGGAGGCATCTGAAGTGCATGTTCTATGTATTGTGAGTGGTACAATAATAATTATTAGAAGAATCTGAGCTCAGTTATCAACGTGATCTCATGGGATGGTGTATGAATAAGCATGCCACTTTCAAGAAGCTGTGTGGTCACAACTACTTGACTACTACATCAGAAAGCCTGTTTTGTGTGTCATTTAACGGCGTCTGCATTAAGCTTTTCTCATTTAAATATATATCAGGTGACATATTATAAAGAGCCACACATTGAGGGGGTTGAGGTGGTGGATGGGTCAGACAAACGCAGGACTTTCACTTCGGAGACGTGTGAAACTGAAAGTAACCATTCACCTGTTTTAACTAACATTTGTAAGTTACGTCACATTTCTACACATTTCACAACCCTTTCCTGCGTGTCTAAAACTCACAAAAACATTGTGAAATGGCCCTAAAGCTGACTGAAGTCTGCCTGGACCGTGACCCAGATCATGAGGGGAAATCACCGCATGCAAAGGGGCTCAGCAGCTTCCCAGTGAACACATACATACAAAAAGACACGGCAGACGAGGACAGGTGAGAGGTGAAGCGGCAGCGGAGTGAGAGAGGGTCGGGCTTCGGCAGCGGGCGAAACCGGCATGTAGAGATGGAATATTTTCACATCTCACTCTGTGAATTGAAGATTTACTTCAAAAAAAACAAGTGATTGTGGAAAAAGGCAAACCAAGACAGTTTTGGTGAGTTGTATTTCATCATGTCTTGTTTGTATGAAGTGTGTTTTGCGATGAGATAACAAGGCAATTAAGCTCGTCTTAGTTGGGTTAAAGAGAGAAACTTGAATTCAGAAGGTGAATGTTGTATTTTTCTGTTTAGTAAGGAACATCGGTGTAAGAATATTTCCTTTCTTGACATTTTTTGACTTTGTTCTGTTTACTTATTAGACGAAACACTAAGAGAGCTTGTAAAACTTAGCGAACTCACCACTCATATACATCTCCCATCTCAAGCTATGGGGGGCTGTCAGACTATCTGCCCCAGAGGTACAAAGCGGTATTATGAGACAGGACGGGCCGGGGCTAGCTGGTTAGCACGCTAACTTCATCTCTGCAGCACAACATACGTCAACACGGCTGTTTCTTCACATTCGGTTGATAATGTTAATCGTTTAAATGTTTGTAACTAAAATTCTTGCCATAGCTTACAAATTACGCCCTAAAGTCCAATGTTTTATTGATCCGTCCATCCACTCGTTGTTTTCGGTAAGTTTTCCGTGTCCAAGAAATAAAAACACAAAAAGCTGCTCAGTGAGAACCATGCGACTTTAATCACAAATATATTTAATGCAAAACTGAAAATAAAGAAATGTGGAGACGTCGTGCTGTGGTTCAGGTTCAGGTTCTGTTTCTCTTCTCTTTGTCATTCACACCGTCTCCCAGTGTCCATCTGCAGAACTCTTCCTCCTCTTCCTCACTCTCATTCTGCATGGTCCTCTCTCTCTCTCTCTCTCTCTTTCTCCCTCTCTCGCCCAGTGTTTCTCTCTGTCTCTCGCCCAAGCCTGCTCTCTCTCACCCGCCCTCTCCCTCTCTCTCCCACTGACAGGTAATCAATGAGCAGGCAGCCGTGGGGGAAGAGGCTTCAGCTGCATGGATTTCCAATGGGACTGTCGACCCAGTAGGGCTGGAGGGGGGTACCACTGAAGCATGCCACAGAGTACAAAATGTACCACTCTGTGTGTGCACATAACTCACACACATCCACAGTGTGATGTTTCATGTGGAATCACTGTGCTGTTACCGTGTAGTACTGTTAGATTCAGTGTGTTGCCACTAACAGTCGTCTTTCTGCTGTAATCTGATGTCTTAAATGTCATTTTAGCTATAAACCTGTTGTTTGTAATCGAGCACTAGAAAAACCTGAGCCCGTGTTTATCAAACTGCTGAGAATGACACTAAAGAATGCTTGAAATAAAAAAGATCTTCACTAAAAGTAGAGGTGAAGGGCTGTGTGGATGGTATTCTGCTTTGTATTGTGGTGCATCTGCCCAATGTGAAATTACTGTAAATTACATCACCCTGGTGAAGCGCGACCGCTGACTCACTGCTCATTACGCGACCTTTTAAGATGAGCCGAGAGAAGTAGTAGAAGATTGATTTTAACCCCACTTTCTTCCGTTGCTTCATGCCGTTAACAAGGGTCACTATTAGAAGGCAGGTCAGCTCAATGTGAATTATCAACGTTAAAAGGAGTACCTTCTGCTCCAGGCGATATTTCAGGTGGACGTACTGTCAAATCAAACTCTTTACTGATTCGCTCAGATCTACAGGCTTTTCATTTACTCAGTAACATCATTCACTAGTGTTTGCCACAGACGTACACGTATTGACTGGCCGTTTCATCCTCTTTGTGGACGGTTGTTACGGCTGTATGTGTTCTGTGCTGCTTGTCCCTTTTTCCCTCCTGGCCCTTTTCCAGGTGTTCCGCATCATGGCTCGTCAATGAGATGCTCCTGCCACCATCAGGGGAGAGAGAGGCTCCTTGAGTGGGGACTGACTGCTGGTTGTGATGCTGTATCGTTTTATTTTAAATTTGGTGTTGTTTTTGTCGTTGTTCTTGTTGTTTCTGTTATTAAATCCCATATATTTTGTCATTTTGAAGGTGTTTTTCTGTGTTTGATTTGGGTCAGTGGTGGAGTATTGTTCTAAAATGGGGGCTCGTCCGGGATTGGAACCCGGGACCTCTCGAAGTAAGAATCATACTCCTAGATATCTTCTGTGATGCACTGAGTTGCACTCGCCCCTGAAGACACCCGAAGACTCTTCTTTTACTGTCATCTTTGGGGAAGTCAAGAAAATCGGAAACTGTGTTTTTTTTTCCTATTGTTTGATGTGCAAAAAGAGATGCTGAAGCTTTTAGGCACGGTGCCACTGTTTTTTTTAAATACATTACTTGGTGCTGACACTTTCACATTGTTTTTATCCTAAAGGGGACATGATGTATGCAACAGAGCAGGACACAGGTGGGGGGACAGAGACAACACCTTCAAAAAGTGAAGTTATTTTCAGTTACATCATTTATTTAGAAACAATTTATTGGAGGGACACCTTCATGTCCCGACCGTCCCCGCCAGCGTCACGGTTTGAGATTTTCTTATCTTCTTTCCTGTTTTATTTTCAAGTTTCTTTCCACGTGTCTCTTGTCTCACTTCACACTTCCTGTCTTTATACTTTTCCCTCCACTTTGATCGTCTGCCCCGCCCTGATTAGTTTCACCTGTGTCTTAACCAGTTCATTGTGTTACCTTGTGTGCCAGCGTTCCTGTGTTTCTTGCCTGACTGTTTTGTGGACCTTGTTTATATTTTTGGACTTTGCCTGCCTTGGCTGGACTGTTACCTGGTTTTGACCCTTGCCTGTCTCTTCATCCCATAATAAACATCACTGAACTGAACCTGCCCAGCAGTCTTCGTCTGCACGATCACACATATTGTGCGCAAATGCATCCAAATGGGTTAGGATGAGACACACAGAACCCAGTGTGCCGGTTTGTGGTTGTGGCTGCGATTCTGCCAGTCAGAGCTCCCAAAAGTTTCACTCCGCGTGAAGCCAAGATGGCAAATGTTTTTCTTTTCACCTCGTCGCTCGCTTTGAATGGGAGGTGAATATTTGTCTGTTAGTTTTCGCTTATGTCTGAAAAGCTTCTCCTTTAGTTCATCAAATCCCTGCAGCTGTCTGAACGCAGCAGGACAGAAATGTTGATAATGACATGAAATGACGCCGGGCTGCTGCAAAATGACCAAACATATCGTCACCCATCAGATCGGGTGGGTAGATCATTCTGCCAGTTTATATAGGAGACGACCCATTACTGGAACTCATTATTCCTATGCATCACAGCGTCAATACTGACCTTTGATTTACAACACAACAGTCGGTGTCCCCTAGTGTTCATGTGAACTGAAATGGTAAAGTTGTGGACAGAGCAAACAACATACTGATGATCCCCAGTAATTTCATATAAATCATATGCACCCTTTAAGCACATGTTTCATGTTTGCTTGAATATTGTTTAAAAGGGCCAACGATGACTTGGTTAGCTTGTTCCGGTTTCACCTGCTGGACATTTAAACAGCCGGAGCTGCAGCAGCTGCAGTCAGTTTAGACTAATTAGTGAGCAGAGTGACGAGTGCGCTGCTGTTCCCGCAGGATCTTTTCATCATTGTTTTACTCTGAATGTTCAACGTGCAGTGAAGAACCAATATTTAGTGACAGAATTACCAGTTTTTAATCAGCATTTAATTACACAAACAATGTGGCAACTTTGACGAAGCACTTAGTTATGTCAGTCTCTGGAGTTCTCCACATGTTGAGGCGCTGTGAGGAGCTGTAGTTGGAGAAATACTGTATGAAAAGGGTTTGTTTGTTTGTTTGCTTAACTGAATTTTCATTTGCCTATAAAGTAAATGAAAACAACAACAACAAAACAGACAATTCAGCTGGGCTGGCATGAATTGCTGAGTAGAAATTGCTTCAGTTTTAAAGTAATTAAGATTTAAAGTAATATGTAACAATTCCACATTAAATTGTCTAAAAATTACAAGACCTTTGTCAATTTTTGGGTTTGAGTTTGGTTTATTAAAGCAGGGACAGTGCAAATTAATAAAACACCTGGTAATACATGAGTAAAAATGCCAGAATTAGCCTGGCCAAGGTGTTAAAAAGGCTTTTCCGAAAATACATCAAGCAAAAACACAACTGGTTAAGAATAGTGAAATCCATAGTAACATATATACACTGCATCTAAAATGAAACTGCGTAGGACATATAAAATAAGAGTTTCGTGCTAACATGTATTCATCGACCAACATTGAACAAACAAAAACAAAACAGGGCATGGAGATCAGAGAGGAAAAAAGAAAAGAGAAGAAGAAGAAGAAGAAGAAGAAGAAGAAGAAGAAGAAGAAGAAGAAGAAGAAGAAGAAGAAGAAGAAGAAGAAGAACCTACATTATCCCAAGTGTTTCCAACCAATGTGCAAACTCAGAGAAACATGAAGTTTTATTCAAGGTGAGCTTCATTCGGTCGCCTGTCGCTATAACTTCCAGGAGATTCAGAGAGGGAGGAAGGAAGTCGGCGAACGGGACTATTCATAACGTCAATAACATTTTAAAACCTTCCTCATCTGTGACTCACGTCAGATAGATTTAATGGTGGGGGATGTCAACGTTTTCTTTTTGTTTTGAGTGCTTTCACACAGAAAGTGAATCTTACGCAGCAAAAATGTCGCCTCATTTCCCCCCCAGATGTCACTCCTAATGCCAATAGCGGACCTGTATCCTGTAACCCTGTATCAGTTGAGGACAAGGAAACATGAAATTATAAAGACTGTGACAAAAGTGACGTATGAGATGAGGAGCCTCCATTCCCACTGCGCCGACTACTTTCTGGGATTTATCAACAGGGAACTGAAGACATTATATCAATCTGTGCTGTCTTTAAAGCCACCAGGCTACTAAAACTTAACTAAAACTCACAGAACACAGGAGTTGGCGGTCTATGGATGACGGATGGATGGATAACCAAAGATTATGAACTTAGCCTTAATTAGGTTCAGTTGGTTTGTTGCACACGTGGTTTCATTCAGTGCTACGTGTTATTTGGATATAGTCATTTAGTGGACAGTCTAAACTGTTTATCATCCAATCAAATGAAAACAGTAACAACTCGAAGAACAATGTTCCTCTCTGTCACGGAAAGCTTTTAACATGAATCACCTGTTGCTGTGAGTTTTGAGCTGTGATTGAAAAAACTAGCATGTTGGAAGCAGAACTATTATTTGACTTCTATGCTTTCATGTGAGTAGTTTTGCAGCTTGAGTAGTGTTTTTAGTATTGTTAATGTGCTGTCTGTCATCTGGATATAATGACTCGATGGAAAAGAAGAAAATGCAATTTCCAACATTTCATGTGTTATAACTAATCCAAAAAGCTGAATGCAATAATTGTTCTCCATGTAGGCGATGCAGGTTTTGGTGAATGGTGTGAAACCCAGGCTCGCCTCAGGGTTGCGTCCTGCATGGATGTATGGACACATACATACGCACACAGCTCTGCGTTGAAGGCAGTGACGACATGATCATGACTTCCTGTGGCATTTAACAGGTGTGTTGCCGGGCAGATGTGGCAGGTTGGAGACCTTAACAGGAGCGGGTCGACACGAGGTCATCCTTCGCTATGTGACATGTTTTAAGTTGCTAAATGAAAGAAGATGCCGAGTCACGTTCTGTTAGTGTTTCAGTGTGCTGCTCAGGCCTGCAGAGTCTGATAGAGGTCGAAGGCTGTCTGATGTACGTGTCAACACCTTCATCATATTTCTGTAAGTGTGATGAAGACGCTCACAGCTCCAGCACATAGCTGACGGTGTTCTTTTAAATATCTACAAAAGTCAAAGACAAACTTGTTGTCGTTTGTAGGATTTATTTGGCACAGCTTTTCACCTCCAAGAGGACAAAGAAACAAGAAATACTGTACCTCCACCGACCAGTGAAGTGGCTGTTTAACTTTGAAGAAATTTATCATTATATTGACATGTATGATCCCTTCCCTTAGATACTGATGGAGCGATTCGTCACATGGTGCAAAGACAATCATCTGACGCTCAATATCAACAAAACCAAAGAGCTTGTGGTGGACTGCCAGAGGAACAGGAAGCCCCCTGTCCTGGCTGGCACCCTGGGAGAAGAAGGGAGGAGGGTGGACACAAAAACCTTAGGGTCCAAATCAATAACGACTCGAGTGGACTCACAGCACCGAGGCCCTTTTTAGGAAGGGATGGAGCAAACTGTTCTTCCAGAGGTTTCTTCCATTTTGGCCATGAACAGGAGTTGCTCCTCATCCGAGTCGAGGGTCTAAATATGGAGGATGTTGTGTGCTGTGCAGATTGTGAAGCCACTTGAGGCACATTTTTGACTGGAGATAGTGTTTAGTTACTCCTCTGCCTCCTTTAGTGATAAAAGTATGTGTAACAAATGTTGACTTGTGATGCATAAACAAACAATTGTTTGCTAACACTTAGCCATATCCAGAGATGTGCACAGATATTTTGAGGGGCTGTTGCTAACCTGAAAAAAATGTGATCATTTAACGAACTACAGATCAATTTAGAGTCAATGTCTGTGTTCAGGTACATTGTATTTGCTCTGATCCCCTTGGGCAGCAGCTTGCTAACTTTATGAAAAATAAATTATTAAAGACAAAAGCCAGGAGAAACTACGTTGTTCCAAATGTATGTTGTTGTGCTAATTCTGTTATTGTTATGACAGGAAACAATTTGGAGGCTTTTTGCTGACTCTAAAACAAAATGCAACTGAGATATAGCTGAACTGAAGTCACCTCTTAGTTTGTCACTCAGTGAGCAGGATTTTACGTCTGCTGTTCCAGCTGTTGATGTACGCAGAGCAAGTTTAATGTTAAATACTGTAGAGCACATTCAGCCTTTTCACCATTGCCAAAACACCACAGTGAAACAAG
>JBBPCS010003828.1:0-11889 GCA_037974645.1 Hollardia meadi
AGGAGTTCTGTCATCACTTTTACTGCATCTTCAAACACAGGCATTGGTGCAGCTGCTGGACACAGAAACACACTCTCTATTATAAACCTGCGCAGTGTGCACATTTAGACAGCAGCTATTTTTAAATACCCCGGTATATGGTATTACCGTATTACCGCCCAAGCCTAGTGTCAACACAAAGTCGACAGCCTGTAAACCCTATGTCTCAAGTCATCCAGGGAACACAGGGACATGTGGTCACACATGATGCCCAGAGAGAAAGGGTTTCAGGTGCAGATTCAACTGACACCGATACACCAAGCAACCGCCTCCACCAGTCCTATGTTGCCCCTGTGAGGGGTAGAACGTATGAATCTATGAAGGGACATCGTGTCATTCCACAACACCACCGTGCATATGTTCTCAACACACACCCCACTGAACAGAGCCGTCAACACTGCAACACCGTGTGTTGAATGTGCGCGGCCCACAGAGGGAGGGTCACATCCCGCCTGCCTATAGGCCCCTAGAGGTACACTCACATAACCAATTGGCAATGCGCTTCTTGGACGGGGCCTTTCCAGCCACGCCATTCCCGAAGCAAACGAACAACTGCTCCGTGTGTCTGATGTGGGGCCGTGCGTTCAACATGGCATGCCAACGCACGAACTGGGCAAAGCAGATTCACTTTTGACTCCCTGTCGCCAGCATGGGGAGGAACGCAGAAAGCATCCAACTGAATAACTCGACCTGAATGAGCTCCTTTCAACCACTGTAGAAAGGAAAGCACTGACCCGACTGCACACAACAAAAGGTCCTGGCTCCTCTCCGTGCACCAGCATTGGAATCCCAACCACTTTGCTCTGCAGCAGGCAGTGGTGGATCAAGCCCTAGCCATCGGGATGGTCTGTATAACTGATACAGGCAATAGGGCCCATCTGAACATGGAACCAAACCTGAAGAGGCTGGCCAAAGGTGGGCAGCTGATTTGGGGACAGCAGTTAGACCCAGCCACACGTGACGCGAGCCCACACTCACACTCACACGCACACACACACACACACACACCACATATTTTGCATTCTGCAACGTAAGCAAATATTTGTTTGCTAACATCGGCAAACTGCAAAACAACACCCACATGTGAGCCAAACCTGCTGTTATTTTCCATTTATTGTAATGCTGAGTTTCAAGCCAATGTCTGTTTGTCTCATGCGTGTGCAGACATCTGCATGTGTTTATGGCAGCAGCATTCCTGTAGCCTGTGTGCTTAGAAATGCAACCTGTGCTTTCTTGCCCCCCTGCTTCCATCTCTCCTCCGTTATTTTAATGAATAGGTAGTGCAATTTTGGCAAGATAGCAACACTCATCCAGCCCCAGTGTGCTGTGTCACTGCAGGGAAGGAGAGTGAGATGGGTATAAATAAAATGCATTTTTTTCTCCACATTAGGTTGGTAAGAATTTTGCAAAGTACCATCATGAATATGTGGACTCTCCAGAAAAATCTGGAGAGTGGAACTGAGAAACAGCCCTACAATTCCTCAACAATTACTCTGTGGTACTTCAGAGTACGTATTTAGAGCATCCATTTTATAAATCCTAAGTACTCTTTGCTTAGTGTCATTGTTGCAGGTTCCATTGATGGCTATGATTCATTGCATCACAGAGTGTCAGGTCCTTACTGAGTGAAGATGAGAGCCCAATAATAATATACCTTGTTTCATCATTTTTTAGTTCTTGTTGCTGCCAAGGCATCTGCCTCCAATGATTAAATCTTAGTACCACCAGGAACTGGGCCAACGATATTTCATCAGTGTCATAAGCGCCACAGTGTGTTTGTGCGTCTAATCAGTGCACCAATGAAATGAAATGGGAACTGCTGGAAGGGTGACCTTTGGTCCTACAGCTGGTACTACATGAATTACATGTGAATTCAGGATTGTGTTTTGTGGTGTTCTGGTGTCAGACAAAGACTAAATCAACAGCAACCACGGGCATTGTTAAAATTGAAGGCTAATGCCAGAGTCTCACTTCAGTTCAAGCATTTCAAAGCCATTTTAAAATACTGCACCAGAGTAATCATCAGCTTATATAATCAATGCCTCAGCTAATCCTCTGGACACCAATATGGAGATTCTGTTGAAATTTTGATAGCAGACCTGCTGGGCTGACCCACATTAGTGAAGGAACATTAAAACTGCTCTGCACATTACTGAAGCCTTTATTGAGTTCCAGCCCCCTAAAATGATTAAAGGAATTCAATCATTTTCAGTAACAAATGATTTTGTCCTCTGCTTTATATTTTTGATATATTTGATAATTAATGATTACCTTATTAGCACCATTAAAAGTCTGAATTAGCTATTAGTAGTTCCAGTTTGCAATGGGGTACATCCATGCCCATCCATACATGTATGGAAAACTGGACTGTTTTAAGAAAACTTAAAAACATGCAGACCCTCAGGCAAGTTCTAGAGTTAGTAATAGAGGTCGACCGATTCATCCGTTTGGCCGATTAATCAGCGCCAATAGGACATTTAATAAACTGTTGTAATCGGCGAAACTTGCCTGCGCCAGTCACAGCAGGGATGTATATCACTCCATACACGAAGTAAAAGTGATGTGTACCTGAGATAATTTATATTCAAATGAAAGTTAACTTTATATAAGACAGGTTGTTGGTTATATTATGACATTATCAATGCATTAGATTGGTGAGAACTGCTGCTCTGCTGAAAGCATGTTGTCTGTGTTTTGCTAGTGTAACACTTGATTGTTACAGTGAAAGTTCAGAAACAGTCATAATTTTGGCAAGCAAGCCAAGTCCACTTTGAGGCTGTAAAATTAATATCCTCAGTAAACATGTGAACAACTTTACCATGCCAAGGCTGTCCTACAGAGACAAGTTAACAAGCAGCACTCCAACATCGAAGCAGCATGAAAATCCATGGAGAAAACAGAAAATGGTTGTGTTCACTGTGCCCATCTCTGTCACTCCCATGTGTCGTCCTGATAATAAAATGTCTGACGGAATCCATTTTAGCTTGTAGCTGAAGCAGTCCACAGTGAGGAGAGAAAAAAGGCTTGTTAATCTCTGGCAAAACTTCAAACTTTGCAAAAAGCAGTCGACAAACCCGCTGCCAGCAGTGAATTCTTAGTGAATTAAAACTACTTTCGGTCCATGGGTAAAGTAGGAGCACAAAACTGAACACAGACAACAAACATAATACATCACTTCACTATTTTACATCACATCAGTCTGCCATTTAATATTGGCGAGCCTGTGATTTAATATTGGCAGAGTCCCTCAATCACAAAACAGGCAAGGTGCATTTTTTTCCTCAGGTTTATTGAGAGAATCAGCAAAAGTAAATAAATAAATAAAATTTAAAAAAATTAATGTTATTATATCGGCCTTTAAAAATCCATTACCGGTCGACCTTTAGTTAAAAGTGTCTTTTTTTTCTCTGATTTGTAAGCTGGTGATGGACAACTGAGATAATGGTGTCCTTGAAAAGTCACACTGAATCTTAAACTATCAGTATCATGTCTGTGTGTTGACTATGACCATGAAAAGTAGTGCGAAATTTGACACAAATTGTAGTTGTGTGCTCCAAGAGTATGTATACCATAATAATTAACTTCACTTAATTTTCAGAACACCTGCATGCACCATTGACATAAATAAAGATGGATCACGCGTCCACCTTCCACTTCCTCCCGCTGTACAAAAATTAACCCAAAATATCCCGGATACGAGCACTGCCATCTTGCACATTATGTCATTTGGAGCCACAGTCTGTGCAGTAGTGATTGGGTGGTGGAGCCGTGGAAATGAATTC
This sequence comes from Hollardia meadi, assembly GCA_037974645.1. Taxonomy (NCBI): domain Eukaryota; kingdom Metazoa; phylum Chordata; class Actinopteri; order Tetraodontiformes; family Triacanthodidae; genus Hollardia; species Hollardia meadi. The sequence continues at coordinate 3,822 of JBBPCS010003828.1, forward strand.
CCGCCCATGCACCTGCCCAACTCTGTCTTAAGCAGGGCTCAGCTGTCAATCACACAAAATTGAAGACTTGAACATACATTAGCATGATAAGAACTACCTAAAATAACAGAAGCAATCTTTGGGAAAAATGTATTTGAGGTGTACTTTGAGTTTTTAGTTTGGTCCATGTCCTATCTGAGAACATGAAAGGGTGGGATTTATAACCTATACTGCAGCCCAACACCAGGGGGAGATCAAGATGTTTTGGCTTCACTTTTGGGGAGCTCTGTTGTCCATCTCTATATACAGTCAATAGCATGCAAGTGTCCCTTCCACCTCACGCAGTATCTTTGCCTCATAACTCTCCCTCTCACCTCACCCAGTCTGCAAATTTCTGTCCCACACCAGTCCAAATGGGCTCTGACCCTTCTGGCATTGGCTAGATATAACAGATGGCGTGTGTTTTTTGGTTCCTAAATCACTAAAAGAAACCAAGTGTGCTCTCCATTGTTCAGCTAACATAGAAGATTGATAGACTCTGGAAAATGTCCCTATAGAAGTCCAGGCATTGCTGATAAAGCTAGAAGAAAGTGTACAATGTTTTTACATTATGGGATGATTCTCTTGCTCTGAGCAGCTTGTGAGGTGTTCATTAGTGTATTACGCTGACACATCATCACCAATCAGTTGAATTTGAAGAACTGAAGCAAAGTTTTAATGGCATGAAGAAAAGAGGCAGGAATATGCTCATTTTGCTTCTGTTCAAAAGTCCTTTCTAACATCCATCATCTTTTCTCACAATGTCATCCTCATGAATCAATTCTCTCTTGTGTTGCTTTTGGAAAGCTGCTGATTTTGGCTCGTTTCTGTTGAGTTCAGTCGTGTGGTCTAATGTGAAAATCAACATCATTGTCCTAAAATATCTTAACATAAACCTTGCATTATGTTTTAATAGAATTATGTTACCGTGTTTTGGCTGATCTCTCTTCAAATGCTCCAACACCATATGTTCTGTGTGGTCCAGTAGGCAGAGTGCCTCACAGTACTGATTAGCATGTACAAGTATTTATCTGAAGAATCCATCTGGAGAGTACCTGTGTTCTTTCGCACTCTGCACCCATACTCTGTTGATCTATTTCTCACTGTCTCTCACAGTTCTCTGTTACCCTCACTAGCTGTCATAGAAAAGTACAACATACTGTACATGCACACACTGGTTTCCATCCATGCCTTTGACCAGACAGGAGACGGACGGATCCTGTATCAAAGCCCCCATTTATTTTGGAACCTAGAAGTGGAAGCGATGAACAGATGTGAAAACAATGTAGTCACTGAGGCGAAGCAGTAACAGAGGCTGCTATCACTGATAGTGTAGATTTGGCCCAGCAGAGCCAGTCTGCTTACTGTCTCAGTGACATCTGTTTTACACTGTACAAAATACAGACGGGACTTGCTGCATCTGGAGCAGTGATTAAGCTTCACATTGATTCAGTGGCAGGGCTTTGTTTACGTACCTTTACTGTAACATCACGTCTGTGTACGTCTCGTATAAATGATTGAGCCTTGGAGTTATTATAGTGCTGACATGTTGTGTACATAGTCTCTATTAGTATGGTTATACATTTGTGGCGTTTTGATAATGTGACAAGCACAGAGTGTTCATTAGTGCCTGATTTGTAACTGATTTTACTCAACTGGATTTCTGAGGCCCATACTGGTGCCAATATTTTCAATATTAAAAAAAATCAAATATTTCATTTTCACACATAAAAGCATAACATTTTTGAATAAAGTTTGATGATTAAAGTATTGACCAGGAACTGACCAACTTTATCTAGGCACAGCAGGCCTGTTCAGCTTTAAATTTCTCCACATAATACTACAGTATCCAAAGATACTGGTTACGTGAAGAGTTTGGATGGTGGTCGTTTTACTGTTCTTAAACCACAAGTACAATTTAACCCCTTTTTGCTTTTACATTGATCATCAGCTTGTGAGAATGCTGATTTTTTTTTTTATTTATTTGCAGGGAACATGTAGCTTTAGCTTCAGTCTTTTAGCATGAAATCATGTATCATGTATTTTAAGACCCTTTTGATTTTTTGTTTTAAAACGAATCAGTCGGAGGCAGACCAATTACAGTAATATGAAGACTTATTGTCTTTATCTGGTGTTTCTTGGTTGCTCTCTACAATTAGATTCATATACACATACATTCACAAAGCAGCTTGACCGTGTTTTTGCCAATTACTGTAATGCCGGTTTGGCAAAATGACTACAGTTGAGCGTACCATAGATCAGCCTCGATCTGATCAAACACCCAATTCACACAATAATTACACACAGGCACACAGATAAAACAGCACAGTGCTACTTATGGAAGCACCCCACATGAATATAAATTCATCAAACGTGTTTACATTAGTTATCCGTTGTTATAAGCAACGCTTAAGCAATGTGTGCTCACAAAGCCACGCACACATTTGAAAATAGTTCACTGAATTTCATACAGTATATAGTCACTGAAACAGCCTCTCAACGAACACAGACCATATAACAGAATGAGAAATATTTTATTGACTTTATACATATGAAATAGACCTTTTCTGTATCATTGTCAGGTTGGCAATTAATTTCCATTTAGTTTTATGTGTAAAATAAATAATGATATAATAATAATAAGGATATTCACATTTAATGTTTGTATCCTCTTGATTCTGTGTCCTGGTATCTAATATATACAGTATATACAAGCAATCTACTGGACAAACGTTGCACCTCACTTAAAATACAAAGTAAAAACAGCAGTTCTTTGTTCAATTCAGTGTTTTTTGTCCCATTTCATTAGTAAAAATATGTAGTTGATTCTAATTTTTTGGTTGTCTTAATAGATATGCAACATAAATAAAAAATAAAATATGACAAAATTTATCAGAAATGTTTTTTTACAAAACACTGGGGACTCCTGGTTGTTGAAGCTTATAAAAAACTCAGGCCTCATGAACAAGTTTTATTTATCTATTCATGGAAGTGACTGGAAGTGATTGGACAGAAGCCAAAGCTGGCATTCAGACAACAGAAATGGTTTTATTTACACACATGCTGTTACTTTGCTCTACTAATGGGCCGCCATACCGAGTCAAATCAGATTGTTTTGGTCTAAATCAATTTTTCTTACAACCTCGACACTGTTTTCACCATTACTGAAACCCCTTAAGGCCTGGCAGGACAGAAAGGCTGTGATTTGATCTTCCTCACCTTGATCTGATTACACACTGGAATTAGTACAATTAAAGCTGTCGCTGATTTCTTTTCTTTTTTCCCCCATTAATCAGTACTCTGGATATAGGGAGACTGTTGGTGTGTGTGATGAAGAAAGAATGGTTGTGCATTTGTTGAGGTGTGTGTGTGTGCGTGTCTGTATGTGGACATGTATTACTTGTGTTGAGGTGACAAAAATCTGCTTACACAATCACATTGTGGGGACTTGCCTTCCTTATGTGGACAAAATGCAGGTTCCGATGATGTAAATCAATGTTAAGGGTAGGTTTAGGTTAAGTTAGGGTTCGGCATAGAGTGGGTATAATTATGGATAGATGTCTAAAGTAAATGAATGTAAGTCGGTGTAATCTGTGTGTGTGACGTGCAGTCTCATGTTAATGTATGTGTTTAAACAATGGTGTTTAACACCAATAGATAAATTGTTAAAATTTAAAATTAAAATTGGTTTTAAAGTGAAAATGGCTCAGGCCTAAAAAAAATTGTGTACCCAACAAATTATTCCTGAAATCATCAGAGAATCAGCGTGTGAACATCAGAAGAAAATTAGTGGTTTACACACCAGAGTGAAAGAGCCCATGTTCAAGACACTGAAATTTTACCTACTCTTTGTTAACTTAACTCAAATGGTACACATGAGTGTAACTCAACGTGACATTTTGGGCCACACTTACATCAATGTGCAATAACTTGTTAAATCTTATTAAATCTTATTATTAAATCTTATTTTGTACATCAATGTGCAAAACACTGTTAATCTTATTAACCTGTAAGGCCTACCAACTGAAACAATCATCATTCATTACAATCAGCTGTTCACATGGTGATTGCTGTCTCTGGTATAGCGCTACATGTTTTTTGTCAACTAAGCTTCAAGAGAAAATACTTAATTTATTGAGCTAAATTAAATTAATACTTACCCAACACTTCAAAGCATTAAATCAGAAACATAGCATTAAAATAAATCACATTATACAGAAACAAATAGTTCAAAAGTGTAGTGGATAAGGGTGATTGCTGGTGCGATTCAGTAAAAGGTAGAGAAGAAAATTATATTTTTTAACCTTGTTTCAGTAGTCAGTTAAGGAAAGTTTCCTCAAAAACTGAGTAGGTAACAGTTTTAGAACAACATTTCTCAACGCACAATTGCAAGGAGTTAAAGACTTTAACCACCTCTGCATAAAAGGGCCAAGGCCAAACACCTTTTTCAGGGACGTCCCTGCTTATTCCGGACAATACCAAGATACATTCTGTTACAACAGCTTGGCTCCATAGTAAATGAGTGACTGGCCTCTGAAAATGTGAAAAATGCGTGGTCCATTATGAAGTACAAAACAATACAACAACAGAGACCCGGGCTATTGAGCATATGAAGTCGTATATCAAGGAAGAATCAGAAAGAATTTCACCTTCAAAACTTTAACAATTCTTGTCCTCAGTTTCCAAACACTTACTGAGTGTTGTTTAAAGAAAAGTTGATGTAACACAGTGGTAAACATGACCCTGTACTAACTTTTTTGTAGCTTGTCGAAGGTGTCAAATTCAGAATTAGTGTATATTCCCCAAAAAAACAATAAAGTTTATTAGTTTGAACATTCAGTATCTTTGTTGATTATGCTTGTAGCAGTTCATGGATGATTGATTCTGAGATGGATATAAGTTGTGCTTGCTGTCCAGCTGTTTGTGCTACAAACCAACTTTGCCGCAGTTCCGTTCTCTCAAGGGACCAACTTGTTTGCATCTTTTTATCCGTCTCTAACCTGAAGAGGAGAGGCCGTGTGACTGTAATGAAAATGACTTATTACGGGATTGTACCCTAACCCTAGATTAGTAGTTTACAGTACAGAGCAGCTGTACAGAAAGCCCTGGAATATAAATTCTGGCCTAATTGGGCTTTTGAAGTGTTGTGCAACCACACATAATGACAGATTCTGAGATTTCCACTTTCTACTTAAATGAATCACTGAGTACCCCCTGCCTCACTGAGGGAGCAGTCAATACAAACAGGATGGATAGTAAGGCGCTGCTCTCAGAGTAGCAGAGGAAGCGGAGCGATAACAGATTGAACTCCAGAATTTCAAATATTAATAGTGATAGGGTGTATATCAGACATTGTGCATGCATGAGCAATTTGCGTGCAGTCCAGGTTTTCAAAAAGCTTTGCACCCCCGACTGCCACACTGCAAACCTCTTAGTCGGTATGCAAAGGTAGCCAAGCAGAATGGAAGAGCAGACAAATGGACCTGATGGCTAAAATAGACAACGCAGATGCTACAGCTAACTTGGTTTCGGGGCTGTGGTGGTAAATCTCTTATCTTCTCTGTCGCAGGCCAGCATGAGCTGAGATTTATCAGAGATAAATAAAATAAGTATTCAGAGATAGACCTATGTATGTGCTATCTCAAAAACAGTCTACAAAATACTGCAATTGTGATATTTCATGTAAATGAAACTAAAGGCCTATATTTGTGTTGCAACTTGACTTGCTACTGCTTGCCAAGACATTGTTAATTGTGTGTGTCAAAGTTAAAACCGTGGCTCTCTTAAAAATAATTATAATATAAAAATATGAAAACGATTATAAAAGTGTCTGGTGGTGGTGATTGAATCTATATACTTAAAAACTCATGTTTGTAGCATATCTTTGTTTCTTGCAGAAATATATGTGCTATGGGGTCGCTGGGGTCAAGCTAACTTAAATTATTAAACAGCAAAAAGTCTCATACACTAGAAAGTTAAAACAAACTAAAACCAAATGTAAGCCTCACATCGGGCTCATACAGTAGCTAACTACGTTCTTCATGGTTTTTTATTCAACACATTATTATTTGATGCAGCATGTTTCAGATAATGTCATGTGTTCATTGTTGTAGCTGAAGTGTAGAGAATTTCCCTCTGATACTTACAGGTAAATGATAAAAGTAACAGTAGCACTAAAGAAGAATGACAAATTGACTTCCTGGAGGGTCAGTTACACAGCAAAAGAAACAACTAGCCTCTAAAATGTACATTGGCTAACATTAGCCACCATAAGCTGCTGGTCATACCAGAGGAAGAATGTGTTACATTAAAAACTAATAACTACATAATCTGGCTTGCGGTCAGACTGCACAAATGTCCAGCTCATTCTTGTAGTTTTGTTACTTTTGTTACTTTTTATGTAGTGGTGATTTTTTTTCTTAAAAATAATTTTAAAAATGAAAATAAGAACACTTTTTTTTTTTTTTAATTTAGCCACCTTAGATTTAGTTTGGCAGAGAAAACCCTAACACCATGGCAGATTGCTCTCCATAGGGGATGTTGAAACATACAGTGCCTCAAAACATGATTTACTGCCCTCTATGGATTATGCCAAAATTATATCATAATGTAATTGTTTTGACAGATATTGTAATTGAGATATGAGTCCCGATTTTAGTGGGAATGGGAATATTTGCATTTCCTTTTCACAAAAAAAATATAAAAAGCATGTTCCCCTATATGTCTGTAGAATATTATTTGAAGGTCAGGGCATCTTTGTAGCACCACGATGCCTCTTTTATAATGGTATGTTGTGACATTTTTAATTCACCAGAAAAAGGTGGATTGCTCCCTTCGTTTTTGGGGTGAGTTGCTGCCCCAAGCAAGGGAGTTTAAGTATCTTGGGGTATCTCAGCTGTAATGCAGGCGGTGTACTGCACTGTGGTGGTGAAGGGGGAGCTGAGCCAGAAGGCAAAGTTCTCGATTTACCAGTCGATCTACGTTCCAACGCTCATCTATGGTTATGAGCTTTGGGTAGTGACTGAAAGACTGAGATTGCGGATACAAGCGGCCGGAATTAGTTTTCCTTTGTATGGTGGCTGGGCTCAGCCTTAGAGATAGGGTGAGGAGCTCAGACATCCAGAGGGAGCTTGGAGTAGAGCCGCTGCTCCTTTTTATTGAAAGGAGCCAGCTGAGGTCGTTCAGGCATCTGATTAGGATGCCTCCTGGGCACCTCCCTTTGGAGGTCTTCTGGGCACGTCCAACTGGGAGGAGACCCCACGAAAACCAGAACTCGCTGGATGGATTATACACCGATCAGCCACAACATTAAAAGCACTGACAGTTGAAATGAATAACATTGACCATCTCACGACAAAACCCTGGATCCTGGCATTCCTGTGGATGCCAATTGACACCAACCATCCGCCCAAACACCCTTGCAGATCAAGCACACACACCCCACACCCTGATGACATTGGTCCCCCAGCAGGACAATGCCACACCACAAAAACTGTTCAGGAACAACCCAAAGAACGTGACAAAGAGCTTAAGGCATCCACCTGGCCTCAAAATGCCCCAGATCCACATCTGATTGAGCTACATGGGACGTGCCTGAAAAATTAGGATCCATGGAGTGCTGTTGGTTTACTTTGTCTGAAACAATGTTTGGGTGGGTTTTATGGGTCAAAGAACATCCACATGGATACCAGGACCCAGGGTTTTCCACTAGAACATTGTACTGTAGCCATGATGTTATTCACTTCATCTGTCAGTGGTTTTAATGTTGTGGCTGATCAGTGTATATCCCATCTGGACTGGGAACGCCTCGGGATGCCCCAGGAGGAGCTGAAAAGTGTTGCTGGGGAGAGGGATGTCTGGAATACCCTGCTTAGCCTGCTGCCAGCACGACCCAATCCCGGATAAGCGGAAGATAATGGATGGATTGATGGATGGATGGAAAGTATTTCGATAAATTTTTCAGCCCTACTGCCTGCTCTGTCTCTCTGAGACACACACACACACACACACACACACACACACACACACACACACACACACACACACACAC
>JBBPCS010003829.1:0-11886 GCA_037974645.1 Hollardia meadi
CAGGTTAGACGGGGCAGTAGTTGAGTCGTGACGGTGGGGAAGGGCCTTAAAAAGTCCTAGCCCCGGGGCCCATGGTTTTTTAATGCGGCCTTGATTGCCACCCATTTACTTTTTTAAACATGAAGAATGTGAAACTAATGATATAGGGAGGAGCTGTTATTTGTTCAACAGGGGCTGGAGGTGCTGAGTGTAACCCGCACATATGACACCTCACTGGAAATGATTTTTACATTGATTTTAATGTTTTAAGTTAAGAAAATGTATTGTGATTTCTGTCTCTCACCCTTTTTTCTTTTCTCCACTAATTCTGTATTTTCATGCTAAAATCTAATTAATGCAAATGCAGGTCCAAAACATGAAATTAGGTTTCCATCTACTGGGGTGAAAAATAAACACTACAAATAATGATTTACAGTGCATGAATTCAAAAGCTTTTAATGGATTATTAAAAGCGAGAATGTATGAATAATTTCATTGATACACGATGAATGCATTTTTTTTCCTCTTTTTTCTCTTTCATGACACTGAATAAGTCATAATTTTAAGTTTGACAAGAGATCAGTTAGAGTGGAATAGTAAATATTTCTTTCTGTCTTTTTGACTTTTAGAACTTTTTTCCCATGAATGTGGTCTCCTTTTTGGGCCTCATTATAGGACTTACAATAAATTTTGATCTTAAGTATGACCTAAGCAGAAAACCATGTATAAGTTATTCATAAAACTTTATTTTGAGGTGGAAATGATCTTATCTCATCACAAAGTAAGTGAATAAGTAAGTAAGTAAGTGATTTTCATGCTGGTTATGTAGGGGTATTGCATTTTGGGTTTGGGGTTGGCAATTAAAGTTGTGAGGGATTATCAGTCTACAGTCATTATTTTACATAATTATTTTTTTCATAATAGTTTCAGATACACCGCATCACTTAATCTTTTCATATTGAATTCTTAAGAATGACCATTTCTTTTTAATATCAGCCACAGTTCTGTCTTTCTGCCCCTCTTCGTTCATGGCTTTGTTTGTCGACTCTCTATTTATTCCACCAAATGATGCGTGTTGCCTGGCTTCAGTCTCCTCTACCATCACTGTGATCTTGTCTTCCATGGCTATTCCTGACTAAACCCTCATTTGAGCTGTGGAAATGACAGACCACAGGTGTGTAAGTTACAAATGGGATTCATAGAACCTGCTTAAACAAGGTTTTTGATGCTCAGCATCTTTTGTGAATCAAACATCGTCTTCAGACTAAGTTCAGGTATAAATCTGAGAATTTTTTTGTAAATGAGGCCCCAGATCTTGGCCTCATCAACTTTCTGATATTAGCCCTCACTCTTCCTTTATTCATGCATTCCTACTTTACCCTCAACATCTCCCCTCCTTGCCCCCATCCATCCACCCTTCAAATGCTTGCTCTTAGTTCCTTCTAACTGCCAGCGGTCCAATATTTGTCTATCAATCCAGTCATCCTTGCCTTCATTCCAGAGATGATTTTTATTTAGTGTGCTGCTGTGATGAAAAGATTGCCATTGAGTAAAATACAATATAATATCCACTTTAAATCAATCACAATACAATATATATATTTTTTATTTTTTAAAGACAAGTGGTCTCAATTTTTAGAGTCTATGCTGCACTATTGCCTCAATTAATGGTTGTTAATTATGACATAAAAAAAATCATCAAATTCAGAATAAGCATACATTTACAAAAATCCAATTGATAAGGTAAAACACTAAATGTATTGTCTTTGTACTGTTTTCAAGTGAGAATATGTTAAAAAAAACAAAAACAATTAGCAAATTATCACATTGTTATATTCACATTTTACAGAGCCTCACAACTTTTTGGGATTCAGGGTTGTATATAATAAATTTTTTAATTTTCTCAGATAACCCCACCAATTCTGGCAGCATAACCTCAAGCAAAAAAGGAAGAAAAATGTCAAGGCAATTCCTAAAACATGGATCCACCATTTATTCATTACCAGTGTAGAGCATAAGCCTCCAATTCAAGTCCCTTTGCTACACCCACTCGGTTACCTCATTCAAAACAGTTGCTTCCCTCAGCTCACCGTCATTTCTTTCCTTAAAACATCTTCTGATATTGGGCTTGGAGACTTTACACATTGTAAACCTTGAAAACATGAGTAAGCACAACTGTGAATGGATCTTGCACTGCTTATTCCTGTGGACGAATCTGTGTGCTATCATTTTGGCGAATCAAGTTTGAAAATACCATGTTTGATAATTTTTCTCATTGATATTTTTGTGGCAATGACCATTGAGTCTACTACTAAATCCGCCCCCAGGTTTTGCCATTCCCGGTGAATACGGCAAGGCTTGTTTAGCTGAACAGGATTTGTCTTTCTGGCACAAATGATGATATGGCGTAAAGCGTTTGTACAATATCATGGCCACAGAAAATGCTGATTGGCTGGCACTCATCCAATAAAAAACAACAGAATACCTCAAAAATAGTGTTGTATGTATCTACGCATTTTAAACCTGTCAAAGAAAAATGACTCATTCACAACCTATTGTTTTTCTGTGGTAAGTGGGGCAATAATCCGCTCTGAGCTCTCCTGATGTATGTTAATGACAGACTTGGCAAAGGAAATAACGTTCCTCTCCATTACTTTAAGCCAGCGGACCATGACAAATGTCACCAATCCAATCTTCAGGATTATTTTTTAAAATACTAAAGTGAAAGAAAGCATGTCTTTGACGTATGTGACAATGGATGTCTTTTTCTGCAGTCTTACTCAAATAAATACAATCTGATCTTGCTGTAAAATTCTTCCTAATGTAAAACGTACCTAACCAAATGAAGCACGCATACAGTAGATATGTTTACTGTCTTCCTCTAAGGCTCACCAAGGACATCCAGGTCATCCAACAAGTTTCATTTGCTTCTTATCTTCTCTCTCACACAACGCAGACAAATATTAGTGTTTGAAATGAAACACACATATTATGATTTCTATGAAAGGGAAGTGATTTATAATGAAATTTCAGGATTTTATCTGTTTCAGTGTTGACATCCTTGGAGTGAGCTTTACCCAGCTGAGAGCAATTTCATTGGAGAATGTGTATACTTATCTTTAAGTTTTTGTGCAAACCTGATTAACGCTGGAGAGGAAAAAAAAGATAAAGAAAAGACAAACTTTAAAGGTAAGAAAAACAGAAAGTAAGTTGCAGTTGGAAAGAAAAATGGATTAGACCAGCAAACAGGCTTGTCTTCTGAGAAAGGCTCTGTGTCTCAACTTGTACAATACGCTGTTATGCATGTTCTATTCTATCGGACTGCTGCAGCCAGTGTCCTTTTTGTATTGTTGTCCGCTGCAGGACTGGCAACGTCAAGTCAGGGGAAACATGGAGTCTGAGAAAGGCTACTGTGGCTCTGACACTGGATGAGCTGGGTCTTACTGGCGGCATTTAAGGAGAGGATCTTAGCAAACTTCTTTGTTATAATAGGCAAAGGGACAGCTGGGATAGGCTCCAGCCCCCCCGCGACCCTGCATAGGATAAGCGGTGATAGATAATGGATGGATGGATAACAGGCTAAGGCCTCCACCCCTGTCCATGACATGCTGTCAGTCCAGTGGAGGACTTTCAGTCATTGGCTCACTTCACACAGCTATGCCAAAGAGCCCATCAGGCGCTGAGTTTGCCAACTACTAGCTAACCCTGCAACACCTCCACCTACAGTGAAATCAGCAGCAGCATTAGCTGTTGCCAGCTGGGAGGGTGGTCAGGAACATTTTGTATGCATAACCCACTCCATAACCCTCCACTCTCAGGCCTGAATGCATCAGCTGAACACCGCTATAAACCTTAAAACATTCATGGTCTGTGTTTTTGTTACCACTGACAGTGTAAGAACAGCAATGGTATTGGTGATGCTGGTGCAAGCTGGCTGCTCATATCAATTTGGAATCCTCTTCTTACTGCTTGCAGAGTTTTTTTCATTTTGAAGATTTTATTAAACAGCTTCTTCAAAATTCAGGTTTACACAGACCTTGATTAGAAAATAGTCGTACGACTACCAGTATTTGGTAACCAAACTGACATGGACAATTTAAAAAACGAAAATATCCCCCCATCCACACCCGATGCTCAAATTAAGTTAGCAATTTTGATAGACCAGAGAGAAAACTTCATACTTGAGCAATAGGCACACATGCACAATCACAAAATCACTGTCAGGTCATTTACACAGGCAAGTGCAAATTTGTTTTAGCACATGTATGAACTGAGTAGGCAGAATCTGCTTGTAAAATCCCTTTTATATTCAACTAACTTTTAATGGAAGACACGTAATACAAACAGCACGGTGTTTCCTCTCCCAAGGTCTTACATTGGGGCCAACAAAATGTACCTAAAAAGGAATTAAACAATGATAAGGATAGACTCTAGCAAAAACAACACAGGTAATGTGGACTACATAATGGACTATCCAAAAGGTGCTGGTCCCCTTTTACTCCTCCCGAATGTCATCTCTTTCTTCACTTGATACAAAAATGAATTGTGCTTTCCCAAAAGACCCACCCTGGACTCTCTCCTGTGTCTATATAAATATCTAGGATCAGATAATATCATCCATTGACAGATCCAGGCAGGGACTACGCTGTTCCCAACAGCTATTACCCCATAAGCTTTTTTTCCCTTTACCTTATCTTACCCTTCCCTGGACGAGAATTGGGCCAAGTCATCATTTGAGGGACGTTCAAGTGCAGTTATGTAATTGACAGTTTGTCAATGCACTGTCTTAACTCAAAGCGCAAAAACACATCCATCTTGCACAATATTGAGACTAAAGAAATTCCTCACAGATGACTGAAGGATTTGTAATTGACCCAGCTCTGTCCATGGCAGGCATTCTCAAAAGCATTGCTGTGTTACATATAATAGCATGCAGCTAACATTTTGAGTCAATGTAAATGGGCAAATGTGTTTAAAATTATGCAAAAACCTTTCCATATATACCCACTGTCTACTACTACTGTTAACCAGATCTAACAGGAACATGTAAATGTGGGCTTTTTGTAATCCTGGCTATGGCCTTGGCAATTTGGAATCAAATTAAAGGGAATCAAATCAGTGTGGAACAGTGGAAAACATAGTGTATTATGGAAAAACAATGCTTGTTGGTCAATGGGATTCTCTTTTTCTCAATGTTTATATACCTCCAAATGATTTTAAAAGGAAGGTCCCTGTATGTTTTATGTTGCTGTTTTATGGCGAATTCAATCCCATCCGTGACAATTACAATTTTACATTTTCTTCATTCTGTAGTCGAAGAATGATTATTATAGCACTTATGTGATTTTGGGAGACCAGGCTTTACCCAATATTAACTCCAAGCTGGTCAGATGGTCAGTCATTGGGTTCTGTCCTTCTTTGGTTCTATACAAGCCACCCTGTGCTGAAGCCTGCAGCTGGTTGGTTAGACACACCAAAGGTCAGGCCAGCTGAGGGGTTGATGCCAGGATTACTGAAGTTAAAGCCTGAGCTGCTGTCGCAACCAAAGGCTGGAGTTGGCTGCTGCTGTTGGGTCAAGGGGGCTGCCATGGCAACTGCTGCAGCGTTGGTCACATTGGAGAACAGGGTGTGCCCAGTCATGACTCGGGGCATACTCTGCCACTTCCTCCTCAAAAACGTCACTGGAGTCTTCGATGAATGCCCGGTGGTAGAAAAGGTACTGTTGCTTCAAGATCTTGATATTCTCCTAAACAGACTGTAGCTGGGCAGCATTTTCCAAATAAATCTGCCACTATTCAGTTGTAGCCTGCTGTGTTTTTGCACCCTATTCTTTTGTTTTACAGATTTTCAAAGCTGCATAATATCACAGGATGAATTATCACCGGTATTTCTTTTCCTATTGCCCGCCTGGTATTTCCCGAATGCTTGCAGAGTTTAAGATATTGTTCATGTTTCCTGAGATGTAGACCGATGTCAAAATGGAAACCTAAACTGAATTTAACACCTTCATTTTGTGCATCCGTGCATTGGGCTGGCATGATGTGATGGAATGTTGAACTTGTAAAAAGTGAGAACCCTCAAATGTTTTGCTAAACATTTCCAAAACAAGGTGTTAAAATGCTTAATATAGTCTTTGTGAAAGCTCCCGAGGTGTGAATTGGAGTGTTTGCAGAAATGTAAATGTTTTTGCTGTTAAATTTTTCTTTGTTTGACATGTCATCTGTCATCTGCTGCTTCAGTTGTGAAGTTATTTTATAAGAATGCTGAAGGTGATGCAGCATAAGACGTGCCTCTCACGCTTTAACAACCTCCTTTAAATTAGTGTTACAGTAGGGAGGAGACAGGAAGGGTTATAACAATTGTTGGCTCTCAATTGTTGTACCTTTTTTTAGGCTCAGCCACCAACTGTTAGGAAAAAGGAGACAACGGCTGCTGAGAGAGGGGAAATGAGGTATGAGTGAGATGAGAAGTAAGAGTGAAAAGAGAAACATAAGGGAAAAGAGAGGTGAGACAGACAAAGTGTAAATGGAAAGTGATTGTAAAAAGAAGGAGGGCAGAGGAAATGAAGAGATAAGTAGATTATATATTCAGTTTGGTCAGGGATTTTTTTCTTTTCCCAAGAAACGTGGTCCTCTATTGTCTGCTTCTTGTTTATTCCAATCACCACAGTAATGACCCATGGAGTTTTATATTTTATATTGTGTGTGTGTGGTTGTGTGTGTGTGTGTGATATTTTAGTTATTGACATGACTGTTCTTAAACCTGACTTTTTTTCCCTTCTTTTTGTCCCTTCAAACTGACACTCCAAATATCTTTGAATTATCTGTAAGATAGTCTCATTCTTAATTTTTTAATTTTTTTCAAATATTCACCCTGATTTATTCAATAAATATCCTTTATGCTGCACCAAATCATTAAAAAACTAAAGATTTCAGAGCTGTAAAATCCTCACATACTGGCCACTGTGTCTCAGATGTTTTTGTATGTTTACTAATTAAACTTGTCAGCCTGTTTGTATGAACCAACATGGAATCTATACTACAGTGATGAACAACTTTGGCTTTTGTCTTCATTAGATGCTGACTTTTTGAAATGATTATTTTGGTGACAGAAAGTAAGGCATCACATAACACATTTTTACAGCAACCTGATGACATCATTATTATCTGGCAGGAGAAACTGTGCAATATGTCACCTCATATGAGTGGAACATTAAATGAAAGAAGAAAAAAAAATCAGAGCATTAGCTGGAGTCCACTGGAGCTTTGTGAGGGCTCCCCTGGAGCCAGGGTTGTACCCCTGAGGCCGAGACATTGTCTAATCTTTTGATGAAAGTATTGACCTGTCTATGATCAGATAATGGTGACTGGAGTTCTCAATGAAACAGCTTGGGTCCATCACAGTTATTGTACATTTAGTACACCACATCCAAAGAACACACAGCAGGACAGCTGTCCAAAAAGATAAGTGTTTTAGCCCCTGCCTGTTCATTCCCCATGGGACACTGCACTGTAAATCCCTGCAGCAGAATAGGAAAGACAAAACTAACTCATGGTATCGAGCAAGAAGACACACTGCAGCATGTAAAGCTGCTAATTTTCAGAGGCTTTGTGCAGTTCCACACTGGCTAGAACAATACAAGGCTAAAGTCCCCTGATGGTGAAGAAAAAAAATAAAATTGGGAAACTATATATAACAACACAAGGACAGACCCCCCCACCCCCCAGAGCTGAGACTTATGGGAGAAAGAGGCATCACAAAACTCCAATGTCAAGTGACTGGTGGGCATGAAGAACTGGACAGCACCAGGACCTGACATGATCCACACCTACTGGCTGAAGAAGCTCCATGATCGGCCAGCAGCACAAATGAGTGAGGTGCTAGCAACAGGCAACCACCCAGACTGGCTGACACAGGGCAGGACGATCCTGATCGTGAAGGATCCCCACAAGGGCACAGCACCCTAAAACTACCTACCGATAACCCGCCTCTCCACAAAAAGGAAGCCTCTCTCAGGCATCAAAGCAGCTGAGTTCAGTAGGCACATGAGTCAACACATGAGCAAAGCTCAGAGGAGCACTGGAAACCAGAGGAACAAAGCACCAGCTACTGGTCAACTCCCAACCTGAGCACCGCCTGGATTGACTACATCAAGCTGTATGACAGGAGTGAATGGGACATCGACTACCTCATCAGAATCTAGAGCGAGGACATTGGGATGTCATTCTGACTGGATAAGTGGCTGCATGGTGGCAAGGAGAGGGAAGGTGTGTGTATACAGTGTATACTGTATATAAATGCCAGATATTTCTTTGTTACCTTTTGTTGTCAAAAAAGGATTTAAACAAATGTTTTGTGTCACATTAAGGGAATCTATTGCCTTTAATCTCGTTCTTTTTTCTTGATCTCTAGTTTCTTGCTGTCTCTCTCTTTCTGTGTGCATGTCCTTCTTCATTTGAGTCAATGACTTAAATAAGTTATGGATCAGTGCCATCTGCTCTTCTTGCAGCCAAAATGAGCAGAGACAGACCGAGATAAAGTGACAGCATGAAGAAAAAGGTCGGAAAAAGACAAGTAGATGTGAGAAAGATAAGAGAAGATAGTAGAAAAGATAGAGGGCATGCAACTGTGGTGACAGAAACCAATCAAAAAGGACCATGATGACTATAAATTTATTTTCCCTGTGGCAACTGTGTGTTTAATACTGGAAGGTCACATCACTGTCCAGATGTCACATTTTGTTAAACTAAGTGTGTGAGTGGGAATTTGTCAAGAATAAATTACAGTCTGTAGAATATAACACATTTAATATGTACTAAAGAAGGACCAAGCAAAGCTTATGTAAATTATATCTATTTTATCATCTGAACTCACGCTGTTAAAATATGGGAACATAACGTCTATACTCAATACAAAATGCCCCAGTCCCCAGACTTTTTCCCTTGGACGGCCAAAACTGAAACTTAATGGAGGCCAACGGGCCAAACACAAGCACTTATTGTATTAAAATGCAAAATGATGCCAATTTCCCGTTAATCGACTGACTTCCTGCACAAAGTGTACTCAATAGCATTAATATTATTATTATTATAATATATATTATATTAATTCTTTTTAATGTTTTTTAGTGAGAAACATCTGGCGGGCGAAACTGAACCTTATGGCAGGCCAACTTTGGGCCCCACAGGGCCCACTTTGGGAAGCACTTGCATATACAGTATGGCTTTTAATATGCCATATGTAAGAATTTGGCAGGGATATAAAGAAGTGCAAGACAAATGCAAGATAATTTTGGAAAAAATAAAAAAGTGGAAAGAAGGTTTTTTTTTCATTATGGGAATGAGATTTGGGCCCCTTATTAAAGTTAATAAAAGCTCTATTAGAACAGCTGTGCAAGCACATTTTGGATGCCATCTGAAGCTGCCTTCACCTGGCATAGAGCAAAGCTTGGCAGGTAAATGAGAAACACCTGGTCCATCCTTATTATTTTTCCAAGATCAATTTAATGAAAACCATGACATTTTTTTTTTTTTTGATTCAGCACATTCATTTATAGGATAGGCTCAGCCCTGTTATGTCAGTAAGCACTGAGTGAGAGGCGGTTCTTTTTATGCCCGACGCTGTGCAGGAGCTGAGCAGCAAGTTGGGGTGACTAACAGCTTTGACTCTCAGTACTTCATCTGGCTCACCATTTATATTTTAGTCGGAATAAAAGAAAACGCATTATAGTCAAAATAGACAACTGGCATTAATTATAATAATTAATTAAAGAGTTTTTGTTTGTCTGACCACTAAAACAAGATACTGAAGAATTTTAAATCATCACATCATTCAGCCATTAGTCAGATTGGATAGGTAGGTATTCTCTTGTCTTTATTATCTTCAGTTCAGTGTGAATTGTGATAGAAAAGCAGTCAAGTTCAAAGGGGGCATTTCTATGAGCCATGCCTATTAATGCACTCTAAAGCGCAGACTGTAAATAAGTAAGAAAATAAATAAATTCAAATGCACAGTCTAGCTGTGTGAAATAGTGTAAAATCTAGGAACAGATGGCACGACACACAGCAGCTTAGCTCTCTGTTCTACACATCCAAAAGGTCACACACATTGAGGTACAGCAGCCGTCCTCAGGATAAATCCTGAACTCCTTCAAAGCTGTCTAAAACAATATTTTAGAAGCTAAAAATCTAACTCTGTTTAGAGTTACATCGTTTATAACTACAGTTTATATTTAACTTTTGCTTCTTAAATGTGCTCTTACATCAATACAACATACGATAAAGAATTCACCTGCTCTGAAAAACAAACACAAACACATCTTTGTTGAAACTCATTGCTACCAGTGGAGGAGAGTCGCCACTGACAGTGGTTTAAAAACTCCAGTGTACTGTGAAATACACAGAGATTTATCTGGCAGTGATCAGCTTAATCAGCATTGTGTACAAATATGAATGAAGTCCAGCACTCCAGGTTTAAGGCCATGTATGCTTGAAATGAACAAATTTGTACCACGTCAGCTGAATATGTCTGAACAGCCCGGTCTCATTCCCAGGGCGTCAGATACCAACTTTTTGTCACGTTTCTCTGTTACTGATACAGATGCAGAAGGTACAATTTATTGTCTGTATGAGACGCCCTGGGTTTTGACTCCAATGTACACCCATGTGTATCATTTTGAGGCGATCAGAGCAATTAATCAATCTTGAGTATTGGGTCACACAGGACCTACACTCACGAGACTGGGGTTCACATCCAGTGTGAAGCCAAACATCACTACATCTGACCAAGTAGTTTTTGTGCACAAACTTAAACCAAACGTCACCAATCTTTTACTCAACCTATCCAAGCAGTTTCACATTAAAAATCTTAGAAAAGCTTTCTGGCAGAAAGCATTTGCGTGCTGCACACAGGCACCACAGGGTACCTTGTGCATCGGTATGAGACGCTGAGGGATGTGACAAAGCGCTCTCAGTATTTGACAACCTGGGATGAGAACGTTTTTGGTCTGGGGGCACAAATGTTGCTGTTTAACAGCCACACGACAATGGCAAAGGCCATCATCATCAGGGATGAGGCATGAATCGTACGAAGATGGCACATTGTTTTGGACAGTCCCTCCCCGAAGGCATTCGTGGTGTTGCACTCCTTGGTACATAAAAAATGCTGTGTGAAGAATGAAAAAAAGAGAGCTTGAGAGAGAAGTTCAAATCCTGCCTACTTTCCCACGTCTGCACATTTGGCCAGTTGCTGCGCAGCGTCGGTGCGCTCATTGGATTGTCAGTTTCCAAAAGTTACAAAATCGTCGGACGCGGCCCCCAGACAACGTCTTAAAGGTTTGAAGGAAGGAGATTTCAGACAAGCATTTGGTCAACTATAGCTGTAATTTATTCTGCACGCTAAATTAGAGAGCAAGACATACAGGATTTAGCCAACTCTTGGCTAAAATACAGAGCATGGGCAATAAGTTAACTTGTTGAAGGTAGACTGGCATGTCTTTCAGGCAGATATGGTAGACGTGTTGTGCATTCAAACAAGTGCCAGGCAGTAAAATTGCTTTTTAGGGCCAACTCCGCCTGTCTGATAAAACAGTATCTGCAGGGTAGTTAGCAACTAGTTTGCAATGTTTAGATCTGTGCCCAGTTCAAGCCACTGTGCTGGGATTTCGGAACTTTCTGTGAGTTGTTGTGATTGTGTGTGTGTGTGTGTGTGTGTGAGAGAGAGAGTAAGTGAGAGAGAATGAGAGAGAAAGAGAGAGAGGGGGGGGTAGATGAGGGGTTGGCAGGATGCCAGCGTCCTCGTTTGACACAGTGAGACACTGACAGGTCTCAAGGTCTGCCAACACACACACACACACACACACACACACACACACACACACACACACACACACACACACACACACACACA
>JBBPCS010003830.1:0-11885 GCA_037974645.1 Hollardia meadi
CACACACACACACACACACACACACACACACACACACACACACACACAGTAGCCTACATATGGTAGCTGACAGCTCATTTTGCTCCAGTTGCAGGGCTGTTGAAATACAAAGCCAGTCATGGCAGCCAACTGTCACAGAGACATTTCTACTTGTCATTTTTAATGATTCACTGATATAGCCATGTTTCCTTTCAATCTACACTCAAGAAAAATAATAAAACAAGCTGATATAAAATGGAAGCTATAAAGAGCTGCATACAAACTCGGGTATAGGTTGGACTCTAACAAAAAAGGCTAACTTATCAGCCCCGGGGGGCTTTTCATATAAGCTGGAAAATCGAGTGCATGTACGTAGGTAATCACCCCACTTATCTGGACTGAGGTATGAAAAATTCATGAACAAAAAATGTAATAAAAGCGAGTGAATTTGAAACCTGACATACCTTTCCAGGTCTGTATTTCTCTCGCTTTTAGCAACATGCAGCCCACACATGCCACACACATATACAGAATGACACACGCAGAGTATTGCATGCGAGAATAAGCACACCTCTCTTTCTTGGAGCTCTGAAAGATACGCTTCCACACGGGCATGCACATACACACAGACTCACACAAATAATTCTTGATTCATTGATTCCTCCAGGGGAACATGGGGTTACTCTTAGTAATAGCACTGTCTGTCAGTAGAGAACATCAACACGCACATACACACAAAAACACGTGGTACCCTGGTGGTGGTGGGGGGGGGGGGCTTGTCCCATTTTTTAATAACAAAAAAGCTCTGGGGAGCTGTGTGTGTTGATAGCTAAATGACACTTACAGGTTGATGTGCTGTGATGTGGCAGGGAGAATAACAGGCTGCCAGGCACAAGGGGAGGAAGGCCAGGCCTATATAGGGAATTCATGCACCAATGAGGAGCTGATTAAAGTGCCTGGCAGAAAAACTGGCAGAGCTGCAACTAGACACACTAGATCAGGGCTAGCCAGGGAGTCTCAGTTCGCAAAGTAACGTTACTAATCCCTGCAGGCATGAATATTGTGTATTAACAGCCTGTGCTTCCATTGAGGTTCTAAAATAACAATTTACTTTCAACATTTCTGGAGTCATTTGAATGACTAACTCTTTTTCCTTATCTTGCAAATTACGGAAAGAGGGAACATTTACAGGTGAAGCCAATATGAGCAGGAATGCAAAGGTGAGAACACAACTTTCAGCCTTAAAAATGCACATTACACTCGCTGACATGGTAGCTGTTAGCAGAGGCGTACCAACACCACTGTTAATGACAAATGTCAGAGAAAATTAATACACTTTGAGAAACTAAAGAGAAAAAGCAGAGGCACTACTTCACACTGCATTGTTTAGACTTCCTCTGGTAATTAAATTGATCACTGCAGACGAAATTCCATCAGGATCTGTCAGACTAAGCTGAGCAGATAACAGCAATTGATCAGGCTCAGATGTAATACACAAGCTTTTATGTAATTATTAAAAGCAGCAAAAACAGAAAACCGGAGTTTTCTCCCGGTAGGAAATGAAGAGAAAAATAGCTAAATCAGTCACAATCATCAGCGAATGTGTGACTAATAATTAGTTGCACATATGAGAGAATGCAAACCACTCTGTTAGTTAATATGGTGTTTAAAGGTAGGCCATGGTTCATGATTACTTGAGATGCTGTAGAGCTGTGGTTCTCAAACTGTGGGGGGAAGGCCACCCTGGGGGGGGGGGGGGGGGTACATAGACCAGGGGCGGAGCACTTACGCGCCGTGGATGGAGCAGGAATATGGAATAAAAAAGTTGAATGAATGTGACTTATTTAGGTAAAATAACAAGAGATTACTGATGCTATTGTGCTGACCTTTATTTCACTAAAACTCAACTTGGATCCTTTTTTATTAGCTGCTTCCTCTATCATTGTTAATAAAAATTGCCGGGTGGGTGGTGTGAACTTTTTTGTTTTTTGCTTCCGAAGGGGCCCAAAAAAATTTTTTTAGAACCACTGCTTTAGATCAATGTTTTAAAGAGTGGAACTAACATTTTTATATTTTAACGTACCGACTCTGAGAATTGATTTTCCTATAAAAACCCTTATGCATTTGTTTTCTTAGACTGCGACAGCTGTAGCTGCAAAACCTACACAAATATAGTAAAAACCTCCAAGCACAATAGGTCCCATTGCTAGCTGACTGTGTTAGCTATTCAGTGTAATTGTGTGTCTATTAGTTTTAGTTCATATGTTTGTGCTGAGCAGCAGGAGTAACAGTATATACTCTATATAGGCATTACAGCACAGGTTTATTGGTGCAGAGCGACAAATGTGCCGCCTATAGCAAAGTAGGCACTCTGTACATGTACAGTATTTGTGTATATACAATGTGTATGTCTTGTGACTGCCAAAAAGAGAGAAGGACTAGTGACTTTACTCAGTGGTGACAATGTTTATTACTCACATCTGATTACCAGAGAGAGGGAAAAATGGGAGCTGGAGAGATGGAGGGGGTGCAGTGAAGCAGGAAAGAGGGAATACGATCAAAGAATATAGAAAAAGGCAGTGTGTGTGTATATACGCAAGTGTGTGTGTGTGTGTGTCTTCTCCTGTCTTCGGGTAGTACATCATTGGAGACAGAAAGACACAGCTCCTTACTGCTGCGTCGGCACACATGCAGCCTACCTGTTGCTTTAATCTTCACCCCTATTTTTACACACACACACACACACACACACACACACACACACACACACACA
Organism: Hollardia meadi; assembly: GCA_037974645.1. Classification (NCBI taxonomy): domain Eukaryota; kingdom Metazoa; phylum Chordata; class Actinopteri; order Tetraodontiformes; family Triacanthodidae; genus Hollardia; species Hollardia meadi. The sequence continues at coordinate 2,753 of JBBPCS010003830.1, forward strand.
CACACACACACACACATAAACAGTGACAGAGCCGTCAGTCCAAACAGACTTCAGTCTGGGTTGGAGTTACACACCAGTCCAATTAGCCCATATCTACCATTATGGATTTTTAATCTCTGTCTACATCTCCATTATATTTAATAACATTACTATCACAACTTGACAAAAATGCTTTTAATAGAGGAACACACACACACACACACAGACACAAAGTCAACCCGAGACCCCCTTCCATTCTCTCCCTCTACCACCCCCACCATAGACATCTCCATGGAGACTGCCGCCTGGCAACAGCTGGAGGAGAGCCAGTTTCTGCGGTGACACCAACGTCCAGCATCCCCCACACTAAGGAGCAGTGATGTCACTGGGTGGCCAGAATGGGCAGCCTATTATGGGCTGGCCAAATGATGACGGTTGTGAGAGTTAAACACTCGTCTTCTCCTTTACCGCTGCCATCTATCAGCCCTTGCTCCTCTTCAGTGACAGATTGTCTCTGTTGTTCATCTTCATTAGAGGTGTTTCTGTGCCGTCTTTCTTCATCTCTCTGCCTCTCTACTTCTCTTTCATTCTCTCCCTCTCTCTCTCTTTATTCCCCCCCTCAGTTCAGTTAAGCTCAAGAGGCTTTAATGGCCTGTTAACATAATTCTTACATAAGTATGCAAAACACGTGCCTTTACACGTCTCAAGTTAGATTAAAAAGATCGTCTCGTATTATAAAATAAGCATTATGCTAACACATGTGCAAGAATGACAATGTTTACTTAGCTTATTCTTCATGGGCAAGAAATTAAAAGAGTTTCACAATGTAAATATGATTAGAGCCGATTTATTTAAATGGAGACGAACAATGGAGGGTTTAGGATGAAAATATCTGTGTATTCTAATCATGTTGATGGAAAGGTTACAATAAAATGCTGTATAACTACAGATAATGGCGTATTCAACATTTTATTATACAATAATGCAGTATTATTAGCACAATATACTTAAATTTAAAATATAAAAGTATATATTATGAGGAATGGTGCCTTCAAGGGAGTTAGGTTACACAGATTTTATTATTGGATTATATAAGTGTATTAAACTTATATATATTATTACATTAATATATAAGCAGCATTTTAATGGCACAGGGGTAAATCTAATCACCAACTACTTCATATATACTGTTGGGCAGTTTAATCCACAATAATCCATCATTTTACTAATCTTATAAAGTGATCACACAATATCATGTATGTAATACTTTGCCAGTACTGTATTACATATACACAATAACTAACTCTAGCTGTTGCATATACTGTATGTAGTGGAATAAAAACAGTTGTTATATTCGTGATATTTTCCCCTGAAATGTAGCGTAGTAGGACTATTAAGTAGTCTAAGATAAAATAGGATAAGATAATCCTTTATTAGTCCCACGATGGGGAAATTTGCAGTGTTACAGCAGCAAAATAGAAATAAGCATCAATAAAAAAGCAATAAATAATAACAATAAGCAAACAAAAATTTGTCCTGACAGAATCTGTGCATTCTTCTGTTCTGAAATGTCCAGTAATCTGATCCGCTACTCTACAAGTTGCACTTGCAACATATGCAACAGAACTTCGCTCCACAGAAAATGTAAATGATGAGGTGCTCGCTCCAGACTTTTGTGTAACAAGAATTTTGCCTGAGGCACAAATGACACGCAATCAGCTTCAAACAGGACTCGACACACCTCTGACAAATTATGTTAACCAATAACACCTCTCATGTACACCTAGAGAGCATTTGTCATACCGGTTGTTAGCCTGTGATGACATGATTTTTTCTACACTGCCATCACCGCTGAGAAGTCAAAAGTATCGTTTTCTGGAACTTCTGTTTTGGCTGCTTCTGCTGCACAAAGAGGGATCATAAAATGCAAATGAACTCGTTTGATTCTTCCTACTCTGTATTCACCTTCTTTCTTGTCACTGCGGGCACTGCCACCCATCTCTCTCTTCTGTTGGACAGCTGTCCTACACTCCACCTCAATGTTCCCATCCGAGCCTCTGCTTTATCATGTCATCCACTCCTCCTCTCCTCATTTCCCTCCCTCCATTGATCCACTGCACATCCCTTGCTCCAATAATAATTGAGCCACCAGCCAAACCACATCTCATTCACTCCGCTCAGACACAGACACAAACACAGGGGGAGAACGATAAACCCAACTTGCTGAGGCATATAACAACAGAGCCACCCCATGTGTCCTGCAGTAAAAACAGCACGACAGTTTCCAAGGCCTTAAACTTGTCATTAACCTCTCGCTGTTAGGAACAGCCTGTCACATGTCTCACCTTTAGTTTAACCTCCACCAGAACTTGAGTGTAAAATCTTAACCAAACACATGTTCCTTTGACAGGGGGCTAAATCTCAGTAAAAGGTTCTCACACAGATAGAAATACAGCGCACAAGCGACACACAAACACGGGCAGTTCTGCTCTTTGTTACAGTTGGCCAGTGACCCCAGGAGAAAATGTGAGCAGGGAAGGCAAGGAGACAAAGAAGTAAAGCCTGAGAAGAGAAACAGGCGTGTGATGAGGGAGGCAACAAGGCAAGACAGAGCGGTCCTGCTTCAGTTAGCGCGCTAACGTGATCTGAAACGCTCCGCGCTCAAAACAGACTTAATTAACCGGGCGGCACAGTGCCTACAGCTGAGCTAACGCTAAAAGTAATGAAGAAATGAATGCGGAGGCTAATGCTAGTCGAAGTGCTGCAGACAGTAGTATCTAGTTACTGGGGTGGAAGAGATTGGTGCTAAATGGCTTGTGAATTAAGTAATTTGCTCCTGAATAACTAATGTCCTTGGCAGCGGCGGAGTCAAGACCAGCACATTGGAATACATCAAGACATGTAGGCCAGAATATATATGCAAAAAGACACTGAGACAACTCAAACAGACGTAAAGACCTTCTTCTAATTAAACATGTTAAAATAAAATGAAGGGATTTAATATTTCTCTTTCAGTCTTCTTTCAATCAGATGGAGAATTCTTTGAAACAGCATTTAGATCATTGTGTAGGGAAATAGAATTTACAGAAAGTATAAATGAACAGTTAATAATTAAAAAAAAAAACGAATTAAAAAACCGTCTAGTCCAATACTGAGGATATAGTGGGGAGGGTTTGGACTCCTTATATCTCAGTGTTTCTATAATCCTTGTTCATAACATCACCAGGTGTGCAATTGTGAAAATGTTGGGAAAATGTGTGCTCCATAGCACTGAATGGATGGAAACACAACACAACAAATGACATGCATGATTGTGTATGCGTGTTTGGTAACTTTTAGCGTGGCTGATTTCTGACGAGCCTTTGAGCCGTCTAGGGGGTGAAATGCTGACTGTGACTTCTTGGCCTTCTGACACTACGCTCATCCAATTTTCTCACTTGTTCTACCCCCTCCCATCTAATCTCTCTCTCTCTCTCTGTGTGTGTGTGCCACCGGTCTTGTTTTTCCTTCCACTCCATTTGTTTTCTGTCCCTTTCGCTCGCTTCTCCTGTTCGTCTTCCTTCTCACTCTCTCTCTCTCTGTCTCGCTGTCTCTTCCTCTCTCTCTCTCGCTGTATTGTGGATTTAAATAGCCTGAAACAAATGAACAAAGAGGACCCTTCCCCACCACCATCAACACCAACACAAACACTTTGATTAGGCTGCCACTAATGGGACAGTTGGGAGATCGATTGCTTCCCATCACCAACATTGGTTATATGTAGATAAAGGCACACATAACAAGGTGCAAATACACAAAAGCACATTAACAAGCATCCAACGGGCACATATTGTAACATTTGTCATAAGCATTAGACACAAACAGAGAAATCACACTGGCTCACTGGCAAATTTGCATTTTTCTTCTAAACCTATTTCTTTTGCTCAGACTACGTCCACACTAAGCGGGTAAAATCTCAAATCGCTGCTTGCACGTGAGACTGGTTCACACTTAAAACCAATCTCACGTTGTTTTTGTAAAGATCTCCATCCACACTGAAACACCAAAACAATAAGAAAATGACTAAGCGTCTTCCTCTTTCTCCTCTCTTGGTTGGCTAAACAACACAACTGTACGCCACAGTTAACATCAAGTAACAGCCAAGTTACTTTGTAAGCTTCCGCTGGTTCATTCTTTTGCTGTCAGTAGTCACCTACACCTACAATGTAGCTATGTACTTTACATATTTTTCTATTTCTGCTGTCATGATTTGATCAAGGCCTACTCTGCTCCACTGAGACATCCATCAGAATAATACTATATGATATATATCATATATGATATAACTTATATAACTAAAATCAACATAAAGTCATGCTCTTAACTTTACTACCCCAAACACGTCTGAGCAGGCATCGAGCTACATTTTCCCTGACCAAGGAAAAGAGCATTTTTAAATGCTCAGTTTTATGGTGGGACAAAATCAGCCAAATTGAAGAGGAAAAATTCAGCACGCTTCAGGGGCTAGTAAACACGAGCAGAGCTGCTTCTTAGGGGGCCTAATAGCTTTAGGAGCCCCATATCTCCTCACCTTTCCAATTTCAGATTAGCAACTTCCCAGAAACAACAATCAAATGCTCAGACCCACTTCATGCAGCGACTGGCCAGCTGTGTGGAGATGAGAAAAGTAATCAGGGTTTGAACTTCTCAAGCTATTTTTTCTTTGGTAACACAACTATTTCTGTCATTTCTCATGTGAAACACTATGAATGTCAGTCACCATATTTAAAAGATACGTCCCCCCCCAGTGACAGTCAGCTTGTCACTTCTCCTTTCAGTTTGACCATTCAGAAACAGCTATAAATATTTTTTGATTTCCGGACAACAGATCATTTTAACGAGTTCTGATCTAGTTCTGATTAGTGTGGATGTAGTCGAGCTCTGTGATCCTCCCACGGGTCAGTGTCTGGGGTGAGAACTTGATCGTTTGTTGTGCTTTGAAGTCTCACAGAGAGCAAGGCTAAGGGACTGAGAGGCCGGGGCGGGCCCATCCATCTACTGTGGTCAAACACAGAGACAAGGATAGTTGACTGAGCAGACCCACACAGACACACACACACACACACACACCCACACACACACACACACAGACACACACACTCCACGGCAAGGCATAAAGGATGATATGGACCTACGTGTCTGAAATAAACTTGAAAGTGGATACAAACACACGTATACACAACAGCACATCCAGCCATGGAATTCCAGCCTAATTAAAGTACAGTTGATAATTCATTGGAGATACATGGGTATGCTTAACAATGCATAACAGCCCTGGTCTAGCTCTGTGAATGTGTGTTCTTATATGTTGCTAAGAGAGACGTCAAGAAAGAGAGAGTTGGGTTTTATGCGTATGTGTGTGCCTGCGCGTGTGCGTGTGTGTCCAATTATTTATGAACTGATGAATTTCTGTGGCCCCTCTTCTGTATTCTAAAATTCATCAATTGTTGTATCTTTGTTGGGACTTTTTGTTTCACTGTGTGTCCGTGTAAAATACTTTTTTACCACCGTGTGTAGCTCTCAAAAGTTGTGTGTTCGCCGTCATAATAATCTGTATGAAGTTAAACTTTAAGCATATACACGAACATGTGCACCGTCTGCCTGAAACAATAAATTAAAGCTTCTCCCCTACAACTGCCTCGCTGCCTCTCTTTCTGCTCCTCTTGTCATCCGTCCCTTTCTCTGTCTCCTCTCCCACTCCTCCCTCCGTGGCTTCTTTGACTGACTGGCAAGACAGAAAGACTGACAGATGCATAGAGACAGACAACCCCCTCGGCACATTTCAAAGACCACATGCAGACAGGCACAGAGAGGCTCACACAGACATGAAAACACACATACTGTATGCATGCACAAAAAAACCCCATACAAATATAATACATATATAATACAAACAAAAGATCCAATTAAGTAGGCACACAGAGGGAAATAAAAGACACACACAAATATGAAAATAGACACACATACAGGAACTCCCACACATACATTTACACATACAATGAGGCCTGAAGAAGCAGGATGAATCCTGGTAGGTTGCCCAGTGTGTGGGTTGGTTGGAGCATCAGAATGTAACAGCTTTATAAACTGACCAACATGACTCGCTAAGATGAACCAACTGCTGACCATCTGAGTGATTTCACCATCCCTCTCCTTCTGTCTGTGTGTCAGACTGCTAATGGCACACATTCAAAATCTAATGCAATCTAATGAAATTATTACTGGAGGTTGTGAGCCTGTGATGCACACAGGTCCGCAACACCTGCCAATATGGTACACTACATCTCAAAGACACGAGATAGCACAAAGACACCTAAAAAGTAACCATAGAGTTGAATAAACGCTGCTCTGACACAGTCTCGATAAATATTCAACACTACAGGTTTCACAAAAGTATTTATGAAATGGTCGTTGCAATGGATTGCTTATATGCTCATGTTTCTGCGACATTCATTCAGTTGGAGCAGACTGCAATTTCGAAACCACAGCAATACACAGTGCATAATATTGCTTTGTGCATCACTATTTATCAGACATCACTCAAAAAGTCACAACAGAAGCTCTGTTGTTTCCTGCTTTGTGCATTTTTAGTGCGCAAGGAATGAAATTTTGTGGTGCAAAATCAACACGACCATGTGCTACACATTAAATCCATTTTAATGTGACGGCAGAGGAAGGCCTTTACTATAGCCCTTTTTACACAGATTGCACAATGTCGCCACAACGAAGACCACAACGGCGTCACAACGCTGCTCCACTGCGTGATTTTAGATAGCAAGCCAGCATTCCGCAATTAAAAGAGGCGACGAGTAACACATCAGCGTCGGAGTCTAGTGTGACGTTTTACATGCGTGACGAGCAGTGCCTTGTTTACAATGGAATAACATGACAATAACAGTCTTTACCGTCCCTGTTATGTGATGGATGATTTCGTCCTCTGCTCGGAGGGTAAGTAGCTCCTGAACCTTTTCGGTTCTTTTTCTTCTTCTTAGACTTAGCTGCTAACGGCTGCTTTTAAATCTCACGGTTGGGGGTCGCACAACAACCATGTCAACAAAACGTCACAGCCTTGTCTCATCGTTACGCCTAACCTCACTCCGTTTACACAGACACTGATTCGGCGCTGTTACTACCTCTGTGGCAAAAAAAAAAGCATGATAAAAGTAGAGTAGATGATGGTTAACAGTTTGTGCTGCTTTGGTTTGAAACAAAGAGGAAGAAAAAGACGAAGCCATGCAAAGGTGAAGTTGTTAGATGAAGACCTGCAGAGGCCTCTTCCAATGTGGGTAACCTGAAAACATAGAGGGCAGAGAGGGCAGTGTGGCTGCAGCACTGGCTCTAATCACAGCTGCTCACAACAGCTCAGTGCTGTTTATAAAGATACACTATACCAACTAATCTTACAGGAGGAACTGTGTGTATTACATTTGTTAGATAAGTTGGACATGGCTGCTCACAACTCAGTAAATATGGATTTGGTGAGTTATCTGGTGTTGATGTGCCACAGAATACAATTTCACAGGTGTTCATGTGGTTGTTCAATTCAATTCTTTGTACATATCCACATTCCTGTTATTCTAAAAACTAAATATACCCAGGAACAAGGAGCCTAAATGTTGAAATTTTCATGAACCTCTGGCACAGTTTTGTTCTATCTAATGACAAAATACCAAAAGGAAATACATTAAACGGATCAGCTTGGCGTTATGTGCTTAGGAGCTGGCAATCAGATGTTCAATCGTGACAGTGATGATGCTTAAAATCAGTGTGCCAAAACACATTGCAGAACTTTATGAGTGTTATGTTGATAAAAAATGATTTGCTGGTGTATGTGCAGTAAGTATTGGATTTTATTGAATTGTAATATCTGACCACTGACTGAAATGCATGCAGTGAGCTTCCAAAGACATTATTGGCCCGTGCCATAGTATGTAAAAATTTCATTTACTGTTGTACTTGAGACTGCTGGTAGTTACCGAGTTGCAAAGTAATTGATGGGGCAGTGCCGGGAGGACCCTTGAGGACATTGACAGCTACAGCTGTGACCCGTGTTAAGCAGTATGCAAATTTAAACTATATATATTTTACTATTAGTGCTATTAATGGTACCATTACCGGCTTTTTAATTTCTGTTTTTATTGAAGGATTTAAAGGTGGTCAAAATTGATGCAAAACTAATATCATCTAGAAGTTTGACACAGCTCTGTGGTGCACAGTTATCAAATGCTGCTCTATCCATGCTGATGGAGCACTATGGAAACAGTTAGCAGAGCACCTGATGACCTGAAAGGTCGAGAGATGTCATGTGGTAAAAGTCAGACTTCTAACCCATTGGGAGATTCATAGACAAGCAGCTCTATTCTCCGACACACTGGAAGCCAGTGCAGAGACCTCAAAACTGGCGTGATGTGTGAACATTTCTTGGTTTTTGTTAGGACTCTAGCAGCAGCATGCTGAATATGCTAAAGTTGTCTTTTGTTGGAGATCTGAGAAAAATACAAGTACAGTAATCTAACCTGCTTGAAGTGAAAGTATGGATTAGTTTCGTTCCTGTCTGGACACGAATCCTCTGATTCTTTGTATTTTTAAGATGGTAGAATGCCGACTTTGTCATTGACTTGACTTTGACGATTACACAAAGATTTCTGACATGGCTTTTGGTTTTCAGCAACAGACTCTCAGCTTTCTTTCTTTCAGTTTTGTCTGCTGGATAAGGTTCAGGCACAGCAATCAATTATTTATTACATGCCCTTGTAGAGAGAATCTATGGAACTGTAGGTGCTTGGTGACAGAGAAAGATAAATTTAGATGTCATCTGCATAATTATGATAGTTGGTGTAATTGAATTGTATAATATAATATGCTGTCTCTAGTTGGAGATGAGGTACATAATGTGAGGTACTCGCACTGTCCACGCTGAGATTGTCAGTGTGGGACTACATCGAGTTGTATTTATTAGCTACTCAGTGCTGCCTCCACATAGAGAAGCACAGTGATATTACTTATTCTCACCAAAACACACTCACACACACATGCAAGCACGTGCGTGCGCACACACACACACACACACACACACACACACACACACACACACACACACACACACACACACACACAC
>JBBPCS010003832.1:0-11883 GCA_037974645.1 Hollardia meadi
GTGTGTGTGTGTGTGTGTGTGTGTGTGTGTGTGTGTGTGTGTGTGTGTGTGTGTGTGTGTGTGTGTGTGTTTCCATGTAATGCCAAGGAAGTAAGACCCACCCACCAGTACATCAGCAACTACACATCCCCAAAACACAACACAAGCCTCATAAATCAGCAGGCCGGCTGATCTCTTCTCTTCCTGGAGACAGACAGACAGACAGAGACATGGGTGGGGGTGGTGTATGGAGGGGGGCTTTTAAGTTGGGTCGTTCAGAGAGACAGGAGAGGGGAAAAAACCTCTGCACATGTTATTTGTACAAGCCACGATGAGCGGACGAGAGCAGGAAACAGTAATGCTTACATGTTAGTGCTGCTAATACTGTACTTCAGCTCAAATGTTTGCTTCCATAAAATTAAAACACTCTTTATAATGCATGTGGTTATTGGGAGAATGCAAACAGAATTGATTAAAAATTGTACACAAGAGTACCCTTAGGTATCTTGACTACACTTAACTAGAGTGGTTTTTCAACAAAGTTAATAAATAAATAAATGAGGAAACCTCATCTCAATCTTGCGCTGTAGTTTCAGTCATATACAGCTACAGTAGCCCTGTTTATACAGAGATTGCACAATACTGCTGCAACAAAACCAAAGCGACATAATGTTTTCTCAGTGTGTGATTTTATACCAAGGCATTCCGCAAGCATACGCATCAATTTCAATTTCAAGCGCTTTCTAAACAATAGAATAACATGGCAATAGCAATCATTTCCTGTCCCTCTTATCACAGTTGATCTTGTCCTCTGCTCGGAGGGTAAGGAACTCTCGGACCTCACGTTTTCTCCCCAATTTGCAGACATTTTCGGTTGCATTTCTTCATCTTTGAGTTAGCTGCTAACTGCTTTTTTTTAAATCTCCTGGTTGTGGGTTGTACACAACAAGTCAAAATGTCACACCCTTGTCCGGTCCTGCCTGGCTTTCTCTTTTTACACAGACATCAATTTTGCGCTGCAACTACCTCCACTGCCAGCTCAGAGGTGGAACAACAATAACCCCCATTACAGCATTGTACCTTTTACAAAAAACGGCGAGGCGCAATAACGCAATAAGAGACTACTGTATGTAAAGGGGCTAGTGAAATCAGCAGACCAACAGTCTCTATGAAGGTAATGAACACAACAGCTTAGCTTTTCTACTCATTTAATGAAAAAAGAAACATGAACACTGCTTGAGTGGGGATGGTTACTATTACTAACTTTTATTATTTACAAAATAAATCCATAAGGTAGCAGCTGACAGGGGGTCCTTCAGGGCAGGCAAGGGTTTTTTGTGCTATTTGCTATTTGCAGCTGCTGCTCAAGGCAACTCAATTGTTGTAATAAAAGATGGGCAAAAGATGTTCATTAACATTCCCACAACAGGAAGATCATACTTGCTGTCTGAACAAATACATACAAGAAAGAGGAGTTTTAGACTTGAAGTTGGAAAGCTCAGAAAAATTATGAATAGTACTAAAAAAGAAGAAACAAGCTGACTTGGAACTTGGAAAGAAAAATCTAAGTCCCAGATTTTGACCTGGTAAAATTCTAAAATGTTAAAAATCTCCACTGACCAACCTTACACATTACCTCACATATTAAATTATCAGGTTAATGAACTGCAGGGACTTGATCTTGGTAATGTGACAAAGTTACTGTAAATAATAAAAAAAAAATATCCAATGTCATTATACAATTCAGCATTCAGAGATGAAAGACTGTAATAGAGTACCACATCGCTTAATTCACTTTCCTGAAACATTTTCTAGGAATGTAGGCCTAGATAACTAGATGTTTAGCTACATTATTACCTGAAGCTCCTTGGTGGCTAACATCAAAATCATATTTGCACAATGTGCAAAATGCATGGTTTGCCAGTTTTGAGGGGCGGAGGCAAGGCCATTGCTCTTGATACTTAGAGAGGAACTTCTGGGGGGCATGAACTCTCTTCTTTTAGGCTCGCTGCTCTCCTTCTCCCTGTCAGTGTCCTCCTCATCAGATGTCATGTTTATTAACTGCAAGGCATGCACGCACGCACACACACCTCCCTGTAACTTTCTATTATTTCTGCTGCACGTGCACTCTTTTTTTTCATACTGCCATTATCTGCTCTCTCGTTATGGTTACGGGTTTGGATGCAATAACAATTATGAATACAGTAGTACACCTACTATGAAAAGTCACGTTTAACAATCTGCACCACATGGACAATGTAAATTAACAGGGATGTTTTAACCTGAGCCCTATTTTCTCATCTTTTTTAGTCCACATTTTTAGTAGGAACGAAACCGATCAAACTTGGTCCAGTATGCTATTGAGTTAGAATGCTATAACCAGCAAATGCAAAACCGGCTAATTCCCAACGTTACTGACAAGCATTCACGTCAAAGTCACGGGCTCATGGATATTTTAAGTGTCTGACAACATGGAAAGGAGAGATAGGCCTACACCTGTCTGTTTACCTAAATAACTGCAAAGACACTGTAGAAAATGACTGTTAAAAAGTTTCTGTAGTTTAAGTTTCGTTTGTAGAAAATGACTGTAGAAACGTTATTAACGTTAAATATTTCCCAAGGTTGGCAGGCCTGCGTTAACTTAAGTTAACTCAAAATTTCAACTTTCCACATCCACCCAGCCCGTTTACCTTTGCAAATGAGTTAAAATTATTGTATTCTGTGGAACCAGCCAGACGGAGTAAGGAGGTGGAACGAGATGGATAAAACCTGTTACTGACAATTTGCTATCTCTTGAAATGATTGTCATTACGCATTTGCCAATAATCGCCGCTTGGTGGAATGAACTCAGCGCTATGATTGGTCGAACTCTTCTTCTTCTTTTCCTTTCGGCGTCAAGATGCTGCAGCCTCTTGCTGTTAGACATAAGTACTGCATGTGCACAATTGAACCAGAGATGTTATGATTAAATTCAAAGGCGTCACCAGCTTTTTGCGTAATTTAGAATGACAAATCGTACCAGCGTACTTTGATGTCAAAATGCGTGCCTGCTATGAAAAATGCGTGCAGGTCTGTGAGCTTCAGGTCCTTGACATTGACTTGTCTTTGAGCAGAGACTGCATTTGGACTTGTCTTGAAGAACTTGAGACATGAGTTGGACTTATAGAATGACTTGACACATGACAAATTACAGGAAGTTCAACAATCCAGTATCAATTTTCGTGACATTGTTAGTTTCTGGTGACTACTGCTCATGCTGACTACCGGTTGAGTTTTTGTTTATTCCAAGCAAGCCATTAATGTACTGTAAATATAAATTTTTCAGGTGATTGCTTTTATGTAGTTCACCTCACTGCCCCTGGACCCCCTGCAATATGATTCCTCTCAACTGGACTCTTCAATACCAGCAGTCTTGTCTGTCCACTTACGAGTGTGTTGAGAGTGAAGGAGAATTGACAGTGTCTTGCTTTCTTGCTCCTGTCTGTCTGCTGGTGGGGCTGTGAGCTGACAGCACAACAGCCTGGTACATGACATGTATGCATTCCTAGTTGCTCCGCTGTTATTAGCACAATGCAAGGTAGCTGGTGTCAACCTTGTAGGGCAACCCTCTGGTCACTTTCCGTTCACTTCCATTATAGCTGACAGAAGGCTTCTGGATGCATGTATGGGTATGAGAGAGAGTAGAGAAGACGCAAGGGGGACGAAGAGAAAAGTGTGAATGAAAAACAGGGAAAGAGCAACCAAGGGAAGGGAAGGAGAGATAGCAGTGAGACGGACAGCTAACTGGGTGAGAAAAAAGGGTAAAGGGGATGGGGTCACACAAATGATTGATGGAAGAATGTTGAGACAGAACAAAGTGAGCGACAGACATGGCGAGGAGAGAAGAAGACAAGAGGGTCGCCACATGCTTCTTGTCATATGTCCGATAATTAAAAATCTGATTTATTGGCAGGCATCAACACTCTCTCTCATTTTCAACCTCACCTGCCCCTAGTGACAGTTTCATGTCACCCTCTTTGCCCATCCTCCCATCTCTTTTTTATTTGTTGTGAATAGAAATGTCTGACAGCTGCTACCATGGCAACCAACGCAGATGTGAAGCAGGTCACTTCTGATGGTTGTTGGCCATCCAGCTGACGAGGCTCACAAGGGGAGGGAGAGGGCACTGTTTGTGTGTCAGACTGGTTTTGCTACGTATGGTTTGGAGTATATCAGTGTCTTGAAAATCCAATGAAATATGTTATTATAGTATTATTTACTTGATACTTCTTTCTCATAAGGCACAGATCATAATATTTTAATAATTACAACACTTGGGTTGCCAGGTTGTGAAAAATCCCCTTATACTCCTCCAGCTTGACATGGCCAGAGCTTTAGTTTATCAGGAAGACCACATCAACTGCCTGTAGTGTAATGGGGCATCCAGACACACACAATCACAATCCATTTTACAACTTATTAAAGTCCAACTGGTATTAAATTGCTTCTTTTGTGCACCAACACCATACAGATTTTAAATGATACATGTATGTCCTATGTTTTCATCCGTACCCAATAGAAAGAAATGTTTACGTATCTTCATGCTACGCATATCAGTCAAAATGTTGTTTGCCATATTTTTTACAGCTGCAAAAGCTATAGTGTGAAAGGTCTCTACCAAAATGTGTCACCATGTACAATTTCCTCCTTTATTTCAATTCTAATGTAGGCCTATCCGATTGTCTCCTTTTCCACACAATATTGCCCTAAACTGAATTTAACCCATTTAATACGTAATATTTCTTAAAATTGAACACTTCTGTTGCTAAATCTATCGCCATAGTTTCATGTATTGTTTTCAACCTCTATTTGAAGGGTTTCCACAATCACAGGAATTCTGAGCCTATAAACAGACCTATATGTACATGTTCTCTAATCGGTCTGCAGTCTTTCTTACCTTTTTCTCAAATTACTCCTTGATTGTTGCCAAATGAACTGTGCAGCCAACCAACACATAGACACACGCCATTAAGCACTCAAGAATTTTGTGATCCCCATTAGCATTCTTCCTGCGTACAAGCTAATTGGGTTTTCCATTTGAATACAGTGGGTCTGCTGGTAATGAGTAGAAATGGTAGTGGCACAAAGAGGCTTTTTGCCCGAAATTACGCGATGCAGTAATTTTCCAAGCATTTTCATATGGCCTAATTGTTATGAAGACAAATTCATAGACAGCATCAAAACAAAAGAATGTGATTTAGGGGGTATGCCCACTGATGACTGTTTTTCTGGACAGTTTTTGACAACACTGTGATGTTATTAATGGATTTCAAAAAGGATACATCACTATATGTTTATTTGGCGCTACGTGAAGTTATAAGTCCACAGTGACAGCAGACTTCTTGCACCTTCACTCTCTTTCTCTATCACACACACATACATAAACACGCACATACACGCACATGGTCTGACCTGCACGGTGTGTTGAAATGACAGTAAGCCCTGGGCTTGTCTCTGTTCTTCACTGATGTGAGAGAGAGAATGTTAGATTGTGTGTGTGTGTGTGTGTGTGCGTGCGTGCGTGCGTGCGTGCGTGTGTGTTAGTGTGTGAGCGCTGAGGCCTGGGCAGATGACACTTCCATGGCCCAGTGAGACAGGCGTAGCTAGACAGGCGTCAGAAAACACTCAGTCCCCTTCAGCGTCCGCAAACACTTGACACACACACCCAGGTGTACACAAACACACTCATACATGCATGCACAGGCACATGTGCAAGGTGACACCTACACTTTAATGCACACAGATATCTAAAAATGCTTAATGTGTGTGATGAAATTTTTTCTGCAGAAATCTAAAAACCCAAATTTTGCCGGCCTAAAACATGCCAAACATGTGGTGTTACTCTGCAGAATGTGTGTGTGTGTGCATGTGTGTCAAGCTTGCTACCTTACTTTGGAGACCAAGAGATGCTCTCTCCCCCTCCATCCCTCCTCTTTTTACTGCTCCCTCTCGTTCTCTTCTCTCTCCCCTCGCTACTTTCCAGTTCGCTCCCTCCCATACAGTGTCCTGCATAATGAGGCTGAATCATTCTGGGCTCTATCCAGGAAGTCAGGAAAGCATGTGGAGCTGAGGGTGGAGTAGGGGAAGGATAGGGAAGTGTGTGGAACAGGGATGAAAGGAGATGAGGATTAGGGGGGAGAGCGTGGATGGAGAGGATGGTGAAAGCAGAGAAAATGGTAGAGGAGAAGACAAAAGGAGAGAGAAGAGTTGAGGATAAAAGGAAAATGGGGAAGATTAGGTTGTCCAAGTCCACAATTCATTAAATCAACAAGGGGTATCAAGCACACTTTGAGAGTCCACCGTGTGGGTGCTTTTCATTTACAGTATATAAGAATCAACAAAGTCCACATGTGATCCAAACCCCAGTCTCCTGGATAAAAGTCATCTGAATGCTGCTTGTTTTGAACTTTTTCCTTTTTCAACACCTGACGCATGAAGGCAAACCCATAACTGCCAACAGTTTTAAATGGCAAACATATACAAATTATAGGAAAACATGGAGCTTGCTGAAGGTTATGCTTCTATATCCTGCAAATCCACACCCAACCAGGTGAAATACCACATTTTTATGGAGTCCTGTGTTTTGCTAGTAGCGGCTAAGAGCCTTGAGCCGCTAGCATCAAGCAGAGTAAGCTCATTTTTTCCAAAATCCACGACCCCAGATTTTACGGTGTGTTTTCACACCTGTAGTTTGGTTCATTTGGTCCAGGCCAAGTCAAAAAAAAGATATATTGTTGCATTTTAGTTCTGCTCCCGTTCCTGTTTACGCTGTTATGCTACTTTTTTACAAACAAACCAAGAGGAGTAAAAAAGTATTTTGACTGTCACTCTGCTTCATTAGTGTATCATCAGGATCTGCGTGGGAAAATAAAATTCCAGTGACTGGAGTTTATGCAGCACTTCAATGCTTTTGATGTGTATATATATGGTAAAATTTACAAAGAAATAGTTGTTTATAAAGTTTATTAGAGTCTTAGTCTTATTAGAATGCAGATCAGTCACATGTTATGAATGACTAACAGGTTGAGACAGGATGATGATTCGGGTTATAACTGTGGGATCACTGTCACTTTTTAATGGACTTAATGAACTGTCAACAGGAATAGGATACAAGCACCTTTTTAACAGCTTTAGACCTATTAATCAGGGAAAATAACTCTGCTGACATAAGCATCTACAGATCAATTATAAGATCCCTTCCTGAAGAGATTTCACGATGAGCAAATTGATTTATTAGTATTTTACCTTTTGACATTGTGCTAAAATCACATACTGTATGTACCATAACAGCCTGTTTTTACTCCCAATACTTAAAAAACAGCAGCCTGGCCAGTGGCCCTATGCTTTAACTACTCCTCTAGCATCATTTCCGGAGGTGCCCGCTCTAGATTAGTAGTATAAAGATCAAGAAAAGTCCCAGTCAGGTGGTGGCCGGGGTGGTCGGATGGGTCAAACACAGGGTCTTCCCCTGGGAGACTGGTGTTTGAGTGTGGCCTATTGTCAAAGTTGACTTGTTTTTAATGTAACTTGTGTTGGTTATTTGACTCATGTACTGTATGTCAAGTCTTTGTCAGCAAGCTTTATTTTTAGGTTCAACTGGATATTACATATTTATTATTGCTTACATTGCTTATAAAAGAACACCTGATACCTAATGGCTGCTGCTGCTACAAAACAAATTATAGGTCTACTGCACCATCAGGACGCCATTAATGACTGATAGAAATAATACTTAAGGATTATACTTAGTTCATATCTGAAAGAACAAAATGTGAGAGATCCATAAATGCTCTGAACAAAAGCTATACATTTGTCTACGTGCATGTACAGCAGGTAGTGCAGTGTAATGTATCACACAAATACTTTTTCTTTTTCCCTGAATTAGTCAAAATGGACTTGGAACTTGAAATAAGAAAAGAGGACGAGTCTTTTGGTTGATGGAAAAAAAAAGCAAGAGCGATTTAAGGATTCATGATTCCAATTGAGCATACATCTTATAATCTCATGAACATAAAAGTTAAAGTCGCTGTTAGGGCAGAGATTCTCTGACCTACATTATTGCAATCATACAATAAAATTAATAGACTAAGACAGTAATGTTGTTGTTTCTATGACAGTTACTCACTCTTTTTAATGTCCCATCTGATCAGCTTAACAAACACAAAACAGATCCTTATTGTAGGGGTTTTGCTATCTGAAAATAAATCTCTGCATACACGTTCTCACTCCGAACTCGTCAAAAACAACTTGTACAATGGCCCTAACCTTCAAACTATGACGCATCAGTTTTGTACATGTAGGGCTCTGCGGTTATCAACAATAAATATGCAAGATCCGGTTACACTTTTAAAATAAAGCTTGCTGAAAAAACATTTGACATATCATGATATATCATGAGTTTTGGACTGTTATTAACACTGTGAAACTGCTTGGCTTGGTTTAGGAAAAGATAATGTGTTGGAGTTATAACAAGTTCAGTTACGTCACTTATGTAAGTACAAAACAAGTCAACCCTTACATTTTGTCACACATAGGAAACCCCATTCAACCACCTCAACAGCCTCCTGACTTGGACTTTTCTTGCTCTTTATACTACTTTGCAGGAGGGGGTAACTACAGCGTCATACTAAGTGTAGAGCCACTGACCAGTGCCGTATTTTACGAGGTGTGAAATAGAACGGGCTGCTGCATAAAATACACCTATATTTCTTCACCCCAAGCTCTTCTCCCCTCGTCTCCTTTGAGACACATTTATGTACTGTAAGTGAAACATCATCCATGATGGCAGCTGGAGGAGTAGGGCCTATATTTAGCTGGTGGTTCAGAGTGTACCACACTTCGTTGGAAAGATTAGTAATAATACATGGAATGTGAATGTAAAAAAAAGTAATAATATAAAGTGTTGCAAACTACTCACACATTAGACACAGTTTTGAGAAAAAAATACATCTTAACCTTAAGGTCCACTTACCTTTTCCAGTGCTTTCCACCATCACTCACAGTCTACATCTGCAGATGGTTTGTCTGTTTAGCAAACTGTAATCATTAAGGAAAACCTCAATGTTGGACATAGTTTAGATAAGCACAATTGTGCCATTGATATTTATTTATTTTACACATAAGAAAGAAATAAGGATTGAGCGATTGAGGAGAGAGGAAACAGAAAGTTTCAGAAATTAAAGCACATGATAATTGGATGGGAGATGAGGCCCACAAAGAGGACAGAAGATAAAAAGATAAAATGATGAATAAAAAGTTTGAAGAGGGGAGACAAGAGAGCAGGAGAAAGAAGAGGATGAGAGAGAAAAAAGGAGGAACAGAGAAGTAATGCTACTTCTTACATCTCACAGTTCTTTTTTTGTTGAAGGCAGCATCTTTAGAAAGATGTAAAAGCAAGTAAAAGACATTATGACACATTACAGCTGCTTTGTACGTACTTTTATGATGAAATAGTACCATAATAAATCTACCACCGAAGTCAATTAAGTGCAGCTGATCAGAAATCACCTGAGAACTATAAAGATGCAATGAACGACTGCAGTTCCTCTAAGATGCATTTCGCTTCTGTTGTTTATCCCATCCTCTCTTTTCCCTTGTCTCCCTTCTGCTTAACAGAGGAAAGTGCTTTTAATGTGCCTCTTTGTGAGACGTCCCGTTTTCCCATTTAAACAAGTGTCTCAGTTGGCTCGCTCGCCCTCAGCAGAACAGCAGCAACCAGTTTGGCACCCTCTGCTCACTTTTTAATGGCCTCCTCCACTCCGCTCCATCCTTGATTTTATTTCACACTGGAGACAGGTGAAGCGTCTCCTCAGCATTTCCACCGCTCCTCTCGTCAATCTCTTCGCACTTAATTCCCCTTTAACTGTGTTCGCTGCAGTCGTTAACTGATTAAGCAGTTTAATTAGGCCACGCAGTGGAGACAAACTGAAGAACCTAGACCATGAGTTTCAAATGAAAGTACAGCAAAAAGCATAAACAGAGAGATACTTTTTTTCATGATGACAAATGAGGATTTATGAAACTAATAAATCTAAAATATTAGATTTTGAAGATGCTTTACAATCTTTTTGCATCAGTGTAACAATGTTTTTAACTTTTGCGAAGAACAAATATTAGGTGCCAATGATCAAGGATGAAAAAGTACTGTTGGAGTATCTGCGGGTTTGTAATCTGCTCCTTAACAACTGATTTTGTCTTCCTTTTTCTATGCATGTCTTAAAAATTGGATATTAGTAAGTCAGTCAGTAAGCTTTGTTCACTTGCAGGTCTCACTCAACAGATTCATTTTCATTTTAATCTACGTAGCTGTCTGCACCGTCTCCATGCTGGCTCATGTCTCAGCAGCGTCTCATGGGCGCAAATGTTAAGCCTCAAGCCATTCTTTCGACAATACACCAATAAAAAGGCATTGAAGAAATATATCTTAAGTTTTTCAACCTGGCGGAGCATAGTGTGCTGCTGTTGTTTGCCCAGCAGCTGGGAAGCGACACAGGAACTTCTTGAATATTGAAGAGTTACGGGCATTCAGTGTAGCATGTATTCTACATTGTACATTTACTGCCTCTAGACAACTTCACCGCTAACCTTTCTCTCGGTTCCAATTGCCCACATACACCTATCTTCTCTTTTGTTCAACGACACACTCACTACAAGACATGCCAATCTTGTAAAACAATCGTATGCATCAGTTTTGATTGAAAAATAGATCAGAAATACTCACACATATCAAAGAAAACACTGCCCAAAAAGTTTTGCTGTAGAGGCTTTGAAATTTGCAGACAGAAACGGAACCCAACAGACAGACATAGGCTACATGTTGCATGAACACTTGCTTTTACACAGCCCGTTCAATGCGAGCCTGTTGCGCCTCTGATATGCCTCCCCGTCTTGATTACATCACGGAAGTGTAATGGGGGGGAAATCGATATCTGTGTAAACGGGTGAACGACAAGACAGGGCTGTGACGTTTTGTCGACATGGTTTGTGTGCGACCCTCAACCAAGAGATTTAAAAGCAGCTAGCAGCCGTTCGCTGCTAAGTCAAAGAAGAAGATAAACAACCGAAAATGTTTACAAATTGTGGAGACAACGCAAGGTCCGAGAGCTATGAGCAGAGGATGAGGTCATCCGCCACATAACAGGGACGGCCAATGATTTCATTTCATTTTCATTTCATTTATTAGGATCCCCATTAGCTGCAACCAGAGCAACAACTATTCTTCCTGGGGTCCACACCAAACACAATACTATATAAATGACAGTACATAATCGCTAAAAATATCCCACCACCACAACAACAACAAACAACGCAAGATACAACACAAGACAAGACCAAGCTCTAGTCATAGAAATTCAAAAACAAAATACTTCTATACAGATATAAAGTACAAATGACCCATGTTTAAGTTATTGCACAGGGCATTATAAATCAAAAACAAAATCAAAATGGGCTTACAGAAAAGTGCTCCAGAAACCTCAAAAAGGTTTCATAGCGCTTCCATCATTCTCATAATCCATCATTTCACTATAGTGACCCACACCAATATTCCATAATAACATGTGCAGAAAGAGGGTGCACAGGAAAGAGGGTGTGAATAGTAGCTAACACGCTAGTTTTGTCTCTCCCCGTCAGGTAGGCGTGTTCTGTAGAAAGGAGGGTCTTTATGCCTAATTCGTATTAAGAGAAACGTGATAAACTTTATTTGATGGAAATATATAATTAATATGTTTAGCGCGCTAGACACATACTCTTTTCATTATGGTCACTAGAGCAGCTCTTAACAAAAATGATTCTTAATAAAGTTATCACATATGTAAAGTGAAACGTTGTTTAAGCATTTCATACAACAACAAAACAGTATTAAAT
>JBBPCS010003833.1:0-11883 GCA_037974645.1 Hollardia meadi
TGGGGAGAGTGAAAATTACAAACACATCTAAGCAAATCAACACTACAGGCAACCAAAAACAGTCACTCAGTTAAAAAAAAAAGTTGCAAAGATAATAGGAGTTAAGAAAAAAACAATAATAGAGCAAATCATGCAAAACCATGAAAAATAACAGTACAATTTTCTTCAATATTAGCCAAAAACATATGACTTCATCATAACTAAATATCTAAATTGTGCTATCGTGAATGCCTTACTGGTTACTAACAGGAACATTTGTATATCCCTCCCAATTTGACACCAGATTCTGAAATTCCTGCACTGAATAGAAATGAGGAACAGAGACGGACTTAGAGAGGATGCAGTATTGACTCTCTGTGGTTCCTGCCAGACACAGAAACAGAGCAGAAGAAGTCAAACTGAAAACCTCCCACACTCTTCTTCACACTGAGGTAAGATAGGACGGATGGTTTCTCTGTCTCAGCTGTGGGAAAACTGGAGAGCTGTGGAACTGCTGTGCCCTCTAGTGGAAGGAAAAACACATCTCCGATTGACACCCCTGCACCTGAAGGCCCACTGGAAGAAACCTGAAAACTTTAACTATGCTCACTGTTGCAATGACAGTTGCAACATGCATTCGTTAAACATTTGGGATATGTACGTAACACTTTGAAAGTTTCAAAATGTGACCTCCTGTGTGTGATAACTGTGTGTTTTTACTTTCACAACACAAAAATCAAATGGTTTCTTCATTAAAACAACAAATGTGAGTGATATAATGGCTTTCCTCACAGTTACAGGCAGAGACCAAAACCTCTCACTGACCTTCACCCTGATTCATTTCAAATGTCATGTCTAAACTAAAACCTTCACCAACAACCTAAACATAAGGAATATAAGTGCACTTTTTTATTGTCTTAAAACAAATAGTCAGGTGCCCACATGAACAGTGAAACAGGTTTCATTGGGTCCCTTTCTTCAGCTGCACAGTCGAGTCTCAGAAATCTTGTGTTATATTTGATAAGCTGTGCATCTTGAGCAACATATCACATGTTGATCCGTACACGTTTCTTTCATTGAAGAAACAATGCTAAACTATTGTAACACACCAGGAGCTCGAGATGATCGTTCATGCTTTTTTTTTTTATCATCCCGACTAGATTATTGTAACTCCATTTTCACGTGCCTCAGTACAAATGAAACGCGGCTGTCGACCGGGTCCAGCAGAATGAGTCATGCAAGTCTGATCTTCTTTACATTGGCTTCCCATTAAGTTTAGGATTGATTTTAAGGGTTTTGTTTTCACTATGGAGCCCTGCACAGTCAGGCATCTGCATATACTGTATATATCTGACTTGCTCCACCCTTATATCACCAGTTGGTCACTGAGTTCTTTTGACCAGGGCCTGCTGGTTATTTCTCGCACTCTACTATAAACATAGAGGTGGCGGCTCTGAGACTGTGGAATGCTCTTCCACTTACCCTCTACAGTCTCTGTTGATGAAAGCATCTGAAGACACATTTATTTCAACTGAAGGTGTCTAGTGTTTGTAATTTTGTGACTTTTTAATATCTGTTGTTGCTTGTTTTATTGTTTCTTTTTGCTGCCTTTTTTATGCAACTGTTTTGTTTGTTTTTTAACCTTTTTTACTCTTGTGGAGCACTTTGTGACTTTGCTCTGTGAAAGGTACTATACTAAATAAACTTTACTTACTTACTGGCCATTAAAAGATCCCTTCCTAATTTGATCTTTTTAGTACAAAATTCCAAGACAAAACAAATCAAACCTGTTTCAATGGCCAAACAGGAACCTGACAACTGTTTTAAGACAATCTTGAAACATTGTGAGCTTTAACAATGACCATCCGTAAAACAACTTAAAACTCCTGTCTATTTGAGATGAGTTAATCAGTCACCGCATCTCTTTCGTCTTTGAGCCTGGCAATGGACGTGTAAAGGGAGGTCGTCGGTCACCATGGAGCCACTATTGACGCTGGTGGGGTTTAATGTGAACACGTAGCCATGTCTGTTTGTTTATCATGTAACCCTCTGTTTGCATTACACTCACGACTATGTGCTCATTGTGATTTGAGTCAATGTTATCAAAGACAACACAGAAGTGGCTCTGCAAGTCTAAATGCCTGAAGTCTTGAGTACACTGTAAGTGCTTCTCTTAAACATAAACAGGAGACTGTATGAGGGCGTATGTTGACACCTACTGTGCATGGCACTTGAAGTGAGTTGCAATCCTACATCTCCAGGTTACATTTCCCTCTGTCAAAAAGCTGCGCTCACATCAGTGTTTACCCTGTACACACTGCATCCAGGAATAATTATCTACTTTACATTTAGTCAGAGTAACCAAAGATTGCTCCTGTTTAGTGTAAACAGAAGCCTTGCAGGAGGACATATCAGATGTATGTGGGACCACCACTTGGTCTGCTGTCAGATCACCTGAGCAGGAATCTAATTCACTTCATTACCAGCTGCCAGTGGAGTCATGGCAGAGGAAAAGAACCAGACAGGAGCCTCCTGGGAGGACCTGCCACTACCTGATGAGTATCCTGAACCGCATATGGAGGAGGGCAGAGCTGGGATGAATGAAGAGGCAGAGGAGGATGCTTCTGTTACCACCACAGGGGAAAGCACCAAAGATCAGTCCGAAAAATGCAGCCCGAACCTGCTGCAGATGCTAAAGGCAGCAGAGAGCAGGTGGACACCTCAGGGTCGGGACAGAGATGGGACAGAGGCGTCTGAGACAGTAGAGCTGGTGGCTGAGGCTCGAAGGGCAGACATGGTGAGCAAGGACACAGATCAAGACATTATATGTAATATGTACATCTGTAAGCGTGGTCCACAGGAAGCGTGAATCTGCATATACTCAGGGTGTTAATGATTTTAGTTGGAATGCGCAGGCCTCTATGAATGTTTGACCAGCACACATATTGCACTCATTTTGTGTCTTTGAATAAACCGAGAGGACCGAGAGGGCAAGCGCAGTCTTAAGTCTGCTTACAGATCTTTATTAAATCTTTTTTTTAAAAAGTCGTCTGTGGCTCCAGAGAGAGCTGCATAAGCTTGAGACGTTTGGAGATGAAGACTACAAGTTTGAAAATGAAAAAGATCATTGCATTGTTGCATTGTGGTTAATGCAGGCAAAAGGTATTGATCAGGAAGAAGAATGAGTGAAATAAAAATTTAAAAAAACAATATTTCTGGTTCCGCTACTTTATTATTTCTTTTTTTTTTTTGTATTATGTGTCTATAGGAGTGCAATGCTAAAGTAACTCCATTGATTTATTATTGTACTTCCATATATTTGGTCGAGACATCTTTCAAAAAGAATCAGCAAAATCATCAAAGTAGTAGAGGCCAATATAATCTGACTTTGTGTTCGTAGTATGGGTCATGCTCCAAAAACACTTTATTAGACCCTTGCTGGCTGGTAATTGTCCACATCTTTAAAACTCCACTGTTTGTAACACACACTTTCTGTTATAAATTTGACTTCCCAAGCCCAAGCCAAGATTACCTTGATGACGTCATAATGACATCGATAGGTTTTTCTTCTCCAACAAAGCTGCTCCAGGGTCACAGGCTGTGTTGTACTTTCCAAGACAGGTCAATGGATCAGTATGTGTAAAATAGAGTGCCCCTTTAAAAGACTTTCAGTAGCACCGCAGAGCTGCCATACACAATGACAATACCGGGTCAGTCGTCTGATTTACTTGAAGAAACCGAAGCGACCGTCTGTCCCTGAATGCAACTGTAAATCTTTTTATTTTTACTTTTCTGGTTCTTCTATCGCTGCAGCTGCTCTCTTCTTTCTCTCTTTCACTCACAAATAAAAGTATGTTTGTGTATGCGTATCTCTTTATTGTCTATTTAATGTATACCCTGAGAGCAGAGAGCACTTGACTCTACGTACATTCATCTGTGGCCTCAAGTAACACTTGACTGAGCTTCTCTTTCTTCTCTTCGTCTCTAACCTGTTCTTATATATTTTCCCAGAGTTCCCCTCTGTAAGAGTCACAAAGACTGTGCTTGTTTCTTCCCTTCTTCTCTCCTCTGTGTTCTCTCCACCTGTCGCCTGGACCTGTTGGACGAGGGTGTGGCATAAAGCGTCACTCTGTGAACTCTCTAATAAGTTCAACAGCATCAGCTCGCAGCTCTGCAGAGTAAAACACTGGTTAGTGTTAGAGCCAGCATGAAGAAGGGTTACAGTCTAGTGAACATAACTAAAGCCAAGGACCAGGAGGCAGTGCAGTCCATCTGCATCAAGGTATCATTGCTTTTGTTTTGGAATTGCTGTTACTCTCATTATGGTCAAAGTTTTTCAGCTTTCTTTTGGAGGGCAGAGTCAGGTCTTCATGTTGAATTAGATAGAGGGAAGTATAAAGTTGATTTTTAACCAACACAACTGAGAATGTTCTTGGGATTTATTGATTCCAAGGACAGATAAGGAAACTTTTAGGGCTACAAGAAAGGCCCACAGCCACTTGAATTTAAATAATTATTGACTTTGATTGTAATTTTACGGCAGGTGAATTTAAACATATTTTCTGGGATCTGTAAGAGATGGTTTCGCGATCACAGAGTTAACTTTCACACTGCTCCAAGTCACAGCTTAATGACTTTTTGTGTTAAAGATTAAGAGCTGTTAGACCAGTGTGTTTGGCAGGAAAATGTTGGTGTGTGAATGTTATTTTTCACTGAATTGGTCTTAAATTCAAGAATTATTATTTTCAGATTGAATCAACCAGGTTAGCAAAGTGGGTCAAATTAGATTTTACCTCAAAAGTTACTACTTGAAACCTTAACCAACCAATCAGAGTGGAGCTAGTTGGGGTGCTGCATGTTTTAAGTAGGATCAGAAATATGATTAATTTATCTAAAATATGTTACATGATAAAGTGTGCGCTGTACTTAACATTTCTTGTTGATTGAACTATTGGACCTCGCTGCATCACCTTGTCAAAAGGTCAAAAAAAGTGTACAAACTGTAAAAATTAAAGTACTTTTGTTGTGTATATTTGGTTTATTCTTTTAGATACAGGACAGTGTGTAGCGCTTCACTGTGTAGAATGATCAACATCACAAATAGTTTGGAGGCCAATCCTGGTACAATATTCAGCATAGACACGTGTGATGTGGAAACATCCATTTTGCTGCATCCATTTTAAGGATTTGAATGTGGAAATTACACATTTTTCTTCTTAAACCATGTCAGACACATATTAGAGATTTAATACTTGTGCGGAGTACTTTAAAAATTTGTAAGCGAGCTGAGATCAGGGTGATTTTCTCTTGACAAAGTTCTTCTGGAGCCATAAAACGAAAGTGTTTTCGCCATCCTGTGAGTAATCTGACCTTTATGTGTAAAATTATGTGTGTATCCACCTTTAAGATTTGATCCAGCAGTGTGTGTATTTATATAATAGTATAATACACTTGCAGTATACTGCAGTTCCATATGCATTTATTGTTCGGAGGTGGGGTCATTGTGGGGGTGTGACTGTGTTGGTGGGCGTGTACATGAGTCTGCCCACGTGGACAAAAGTAGAAAAATCCCCCATAATAAAAGCAGGATATTGTAGTAGGAGGGAATAAGCCCTCGGCTGAGCTTTCAGGGTTTTTCTGTTTCTGTTTGTTGGAGCTGACCTGCAGCTCAAGCTCAGGCAGTCAGGCGAGCGGCCAGGGAGCAGACATGGCCAAGTGGGATTCCTGTGGCAGCAGCCCAACCTTCGAACAGCCACGCTGGATGGTGAGACAGTTGCAGATACAGGGATGAGTCTGGAGAAGAAAAGGAGATAAGTGGTAGCAACAGGCTGTGAGCAGAGAGCTGCTAGTTTACAAGAAAATCTGCTGGGAAGGATGGTGCAATTATGCCTGTTATTAAATTGATGAGGATTTTCCTGCAGGGAAGCAACAGCTGATATACTTTGTATTTTTCTCCTTTATTCTGTATGTTTCTGTCCCCACAGCAAATACAGTTCAGTGACCAGAAGCAAGAATTCAACAAACGTCCCACCAAGACCGGCCGTCGCTCTCTGTCTCATTCCATCTCGCAGTCGTCTACAGATAGCTACAGTTCAGGTATGGAAACCTGAAAACACACACACACACGCACACGCACACTCTTAAGTCTGATCACATGTCTTTGATGTATGAACTGAGCTGGTTCTGATCCCAGCAGCAGGAGAACTAGGATTAGGCTCGGTGCTTTCTCCCTCATCTGAACCTTAATTAAAAGGAAAATTCTTCTGAAGAATTAAGTCTCTTTAATTTGGTCCTAATCGGCTCCGTAAGCCTTTCTCAAACATGTCAATCACTGCCAGAGTTTATACAGACTTCAAAGGCTTAGAAAAAGCTCACCTAGACTCTGATTCCTGCAACAACAATTAAGGATGTAAAACCAGAGCCAATTCATAACATTTCCAACCAGTTGTGTGTCTCTGTATTGCTTTAGGAGGTGACATTTTATCAGCTGATTCTTTGAATACACAGAGCTTTATTTCTGTATTTTAGTGTGCAGTGACAGCTCAGAGGATGAGTCTTCTCCCAGAGAAAAGCATCAGAAGAGCTCCAAGGGCTTCTCTGACTTCTGCGTCAAAAACATCAAACAGGCCGACTTCGGACGCAGAGAAATAGAAATCGCAGAGCAAGGTAAAGAGTCGTCAAACCAGCGTTTATTAGCTATTTATTTTAGCATAATGAGAAAATACATGTTCATATACTTAAGCACCCATCCAAGGGGACTCAACAGAAAGGAATGGGCGCACAAGAACAAAATGAGAATATTAAACCATTAATAAATAAATGTGTGCATTCATGATTGGTCGCTGTCTGTGATGTTTAGAAATGCCAGCTCTGATGGTCCTGAGGATAAGAGCAGGTGGGGAGAAACCTCTGGCTGGAGCCAAAGTGATGGGCTGCACACACATCACTGCACACACAGCGGTCAGTTCAACACACACAAGTGTCTTACTATCCATATTGCAGTACTCTTCTGTTATCTGCAGTAGAAATAATACAGATACAATAAAGTTTTAAAACCCTGAGAGGAAGTTAAATGTGTTTTTCCCTCCTGCAGGTGCTAATTGAGACTCTGTCTGCGTTGGGGGCTCAGTGTCGCTGGGCGGCTTGTAACATCTTCTCCACTCAGAACACCGTGGCTGCTGCTCTGGCTGAACGAGGTATACGACCGTCTGTGAAGCCTGACTCATCTGCTGTTTC
Source organism: Hollardia meadi (assembly GCA_037974645.1). Lineage (NCBI taxonomy): Eukaryota > Metazoa > Chordata > Actinopteri > Tetraodontiformes > Triacanthodidae > Hollardia > Hollardia meadi. The sequence continues at coordinate 7,216 of JBBPCS010003833.1, forward strand.
TGCTCGGTTTTAATCATCACCTGCTCTGTCCCTCAGGCACCGCAGTGTTCGCATGGAGAGGAGAGTCAGAGGACGACTTCTGGTGGTGTATTGACCAATGTGTCGGCGCAGAGACCTGGCAACCCAACATGGTACGGTGATCAAACCCCCCTGATGTGTCACAGACATGCTCTGGACATGGGGATATGGCATGAAAGCAAAGAAAGGGCGGTACTCATAGTTAACCCCAGTAAAATGAAGTGTTTGATTTGTCCAGTGGTGCTTGACAATTCCAAAAAAATATTTTCAAGGAAACTTGCTTTGTTCTATATCAGAAATTATTTGTAACATTACTAAAAACATGTAGTGTGTCTAATTATCACAAAAATGCAGTCACACTCTCTCTCACACATCCTCTCAGTCTTAGATCTGGTGTTAAGTTTGTGTAAAATTATTTATTTTTTTACTTTACTGGGTGTCAGACAAAAATTGTGACCTTTTATAGAAATATTATGTGACAATAGTAAGTTTTCTCTCTGAACACAATGACACGGCTTATTTTAAGATTTCTGATAAAATAATTTCTGAGAAAATAAGTCATTACATGTTGTTTTTGTAAATGTAACTTTTTGGCTCTTGGAGCTCAGAAAAATCAAATTTCATTGAACACACTGAGCTGAACTAAGGCCTATATCTCCAAATGACAGCATAATACAAATGAACTGTATTGATAAATCTAAACTAAGTTTGACTTTACTTTGGTGAACTGTGCCTTTAATTACTTTAGTGACTGACAGTTCAGTGTGTTTAACAACCACCATTAGAAAAGGTTGTTTTCTAAGTTTAGCTTGATTTGTCATTCTTGTGAGATTTTGGATGATGGAGGCGACCTGACCCACTGGATCCATAAGAAGCATCCGAGCCTGTTCAAGAAGCTGAAAGGGATCGTGGAGGAAAGTGTTACGGGCATCTATCGGTTAGTTTCACACAAGGACCTCAACCGTGTTCCCTAAAGTTCCTTCAAGTCCTTCTCCAGCTCATGTGTCTCCATCTGTGTTTCAGGTTGTACCAGCTGTCAAAGGCAGGCAGGCTGTGTGTTCCTGCCATGAACGTGAACGACTCGGTGACCAAGCAGAAATTTGACAACCTTTACTGCTGCAAGGAGTCTATACTGGATGGGTACTGAATCGCTTCGTGTGTTCGCAGGTAAAAACACTGGTGCAGTACAGAGCAACTGTCTCACTCTGCTCAACTTGTGTTTCAGGTTGAAGAGAACCACTGACATCATGTTTGGAGGAAAACAGGTGGTGGTGTGCGGATATGGTGAGGTCAGTAAGAAAATGAATCTTTCCGATGCTACATGTGAGATATATAAAATATTTACATCTAAGCTGCTCTATCAACCTCCTTTTCTCTCTTCTTGTAGGTTGGCAAAGGCTGCTGTGCTGCGCTGAAAGCTTTAGGTGCTGTCATATACGTCACAGAGGTGGATCCCATTTGTGCCCTTCAGGCCTGGTATGAATGGAGGAAGCTCTTATTAGCACAGATGTGAAGCATGCCTCACTACTTTAACCACATCTTGTAGCAAATCATCATGAAATATTGTAAAACCTACTTTCTTTCGCGTCCTTCTATAGCATGGATGGCTTCAGAGTGATTAAACTGAGTGAGGCGGTCAGACATGTAGACATGGTCATCACCTGCACAGGTAACTGCGGTCCTTTTACTAAGTACTATTTGCTCTTGTTAAGAATAGCAATACAATAATCTGATTGTGTGTTACTTCATCTCTGTTTCTCTGCAGGCAATAAAAACGTGGTGGGGAGGGAACATCTGGACAAAATGAAGAATGGCTGCATAGTCTGCAACATGGGGCACTCCAGCACTGAAATAGAGTTGGTATGAACATGTGCTTATGTATGTTTGTGCTTGTGTAAACCTATATACATGCATGCTTGTGTGTGTATGTAAAACATGGACTCTTGCTTCTCAGGCATGTCTGCGGACTGCAGAGCTGAGGTGGGAGCGTGTGAGGCCTCAGGTGGACCATGTTATCTGGCCTGATGGCAAGAGAATTGTCCTGCTGGCTGAGGTGATGATACTGTTGTTATTATTGTACACCAGCACCAAGGGATAATGTACAGAAAACTATTTATTGTAAAATATTGCCCCACAGTTTGCTCTGAACTAAAAGCCAATATAATAACGATAGTTTGGAGCAGGAAAAAAAAACAATAATCCCCCCAATCTTTGAGAGAACTTCCTGTTTCCTGTTTGGCAGCAGCAGCAGTATGAACTTTGGATACAAGCCACTCTAATAGTTTTATTGGATCTTTGGTTCTTTTAAACGCCCATACAAGCCGTTTCATCATCAAATACTCATGTCATATACATATAGACATGGATGCTGAAGTGTGGATGAGCAACGCTTAATGTCCCTATGTGACTGCACAGCTATTGGCCACTATAAACTTCCACCAATACAGATGTAAATGTTCTATCAGCAGTTGACCTCTACTCTGAACTGGGCTCTTGCTGCACATCATCATGTTTTTAGCCACTTACAAAATACTTGAATCACTTCGAAAAGAAATAATAATTTTAAAAAATTGAAGTGAAATGAAGGGCAGACATTTTGAACACTTACAGTTGGTCATTATATTGTATGTCGAGGAGCATTTTTTATAATCCATTTGCTTATCCCACACAAATTTGCTTATCCCACATAGCATCAAGCTTGCCCAATGGCTAGTGGTTGCCAGAATCAACCATAGCCAAACCATTAACCTTTAATTTAATGGGATATCTTTATAAATGCTAACTTGTACTGTCAGAAGTCACATTTACTGTTCTCTTGGTTTTTAAAATCATTGTTGTTTGGGTATGAAGCTGAAAATGATCATTGGGTTAAAATCATGATAGCCGGAATTAAGTGAATGTGGTTAAAGTCAGATTAAGGATCTGGATCTTTTCCTGCCTGTAAGCAGACATAAGTATCCACCTGATAGTGTTTTACAGTGCAGCCCTACAGACCATGTAGGATGTCTGATCCGAGGTCAGTTTAGCACCAGGAACACATTTATCTGATCATCTTTAGAGGATCAGGTGTGCAGCAGCAGAGGGTCTCTTCAGGACTATTCTACATACCTTAATGATTTGAGATAATACACCTCCCTGTGCACATATTTAGGGTGCTGTCACATTATGTCACTTAAGTGTTTGTTTTATGTTGTCTCAGGGCCGTTTGCTTAATCTGAGCTGCTCCACGGTGCCTTCATTTGTCCTCTCCATCACCACTATAACTCAGGTATGATCATATGTTCTATGTTATTTTTCTTCAGCAGAATACTGGCACTTTGAGGCTGGTGGTAGCCATCTGTAGTTGTGTTAACAGAGACTTTCACTTCATGCGTGTCAGGCACTGGCTCTCATAGAGCTGTACAGCGCTCCAGAGGGACGATACAAACAAGATGTTTACCTGCTCCCAAAGAAGATGGGCAAGTCCTCAGCTTGAATATCCTGAAACAATTATACCTTTCGTTTTTTATGTCTTTATATCCAGAACTCATAAACACGTGTATGTTTTAGATGAATTTGTGGCCAGTCTTCACCTGCCAACATTTGACGCTCATGTCACAGAGCTGACTGATGAACAGGCCAAATATCTGGGCATCAGCAAAAACGGACCCTACAAACCCAACTACTACAGGTAAGGACACATTTTCTTACACTAAAACAGACACATATGATTTGTTCTTATTTGGTATTTAACAAATATTTTTTTAATTAGGTATTAACCATCTGGAGATAAAGACTGAAGGTCTTCAGATGTGCTGTTGTGGATTTTATATTGGAAACCCCCTCACAGTCCTGCAGACAGACGACCTCTACAGTCGGATTCTTAATATTACAGAGAGACAGTGGATGAAGACTTCAAGCGTCTATTTTAGTTCACTGATCTTTCTGTGCACGTTTGTTTCTTGTTATATATGCAGAATGCAATCACAGTGAATTCTGATTGAAACTAAAAAAGAAAAAAAAAGAAAATACACATTTTTACAATAATCAGTAGCATATATTTAACTGAGCACATATGTATAAGCATGACAAAAAGCTTTCAAGTCATCAATAGTCAACTGAATATCTGCTGATAATCAGTGAGGGAGAAACACATTTGTACATACAAAATAGTTACATGTCCCACGTCTCTGTCTCATCATTTTAATATAACAAAAATAGGAAAGCAGTTGAAACGTGTAAGTAACTATCTATATAAACAAAAAGATCTCTACATACAGGTTTATCCCTACAGATTCCTATTAGACTCTAAATTGTTCCCAACTGACAGCTGGACCTGCTGGGTGGAAGCAGCTCACTCAGCAGCTATGCAAAGACCACAGAGCCTCACTGTTTCCCCACTAGGAGGCATAAGAGCTCTGTTGTGTTTCAGTGTTAGTTGAAATCATGTCTTGTATTTCTGGTATTTAAAGGCATCACTGTTTATCCTGTTGCTTTTATATTTAGCACCAATATATTTAGAATTAACCTGCCACTCAGTCGCAGCGCACTGAGGTAAAAGCTAAATCCAAGGTCCAATGACAGATGTACCGGTGTGAGGGTGTGTGTGTGTGTGTGTGTGTGTGTGTGTGTGTGTGTGTGTGTGTGTGTGTGTGTGTGTGTGTGTGTGTG
>JBBPCS010003834.1:0-11882 GCA_037974645.1 Hollardia meadi
GGGGGGGGGGGGGCCCACTGTTGTCTATTTCCACTTTAAATCTGTAATGTGAAGTCATAGTAAGAAGCTGAGTGAGAAAACATGTCCATACTGTACCACACTTTTTGAGTTTTTAAGTGGAAGATAAGGAGGTCATGTTTTCCTGCTAATGTGTAAAATAACTGCTAGGATATCTTTCTCTGGGTCAAAGTTCCAATCAGCCAGGGACAGACTGTGATAGCAACCCTAGGAGTTTGATGACACTTGCACTTGTTCCACTGGTGAAGTACTGACTCAAAGACTAGTAAAATCACCTTCATCCTTGGAGTTAACACTGCAGCCTTGCCCACAGACCATCTTCGTTCTTGTAAATTTGAATCCTGCAGGTAGCATGCTTCGTGGTGACTGCACTGCTCCACCTCTTCTTCATGGCCTCCTTCTCCTGGATGCTGGTGGAGGGCCTGCTGCTCTGGAGCAAAGTTGTGTCGGTCAACATCAGCGAAGACCGCAGGATGAAGCTCTACTATATCATTGGCTGGGGTAAAGTTTCATCTCTCTTCAGTGGCTTGTCAAGTTGGAGCGTCATGTATGACCTGGCTTCTTCTTTTTTTGGCATGATACATCCTGAAACGAACAATATTGAATACTGTATGTGATACCTTGTTCCCGATACTAAAGAGTGATACTGAATTTATATTGCTATTATGTTACAGTAAAGCCAAAACCAGCGAGTATTGATGATCATGGTTTTACTTCATGAAACATGAACATTTTTTCTCCTGTAATCTTATATTATAAAAAGCTCATTTTCCATCTTGAACCATGCTTCCACATAGTCATGGTCCTGCACACCATGAACCTGCATAAGTCATCAAATGAAGTTGTAATTTTAATGTGGACATTTTATTAACACTTGCTAATGAGATGCAGTAATGAAACCACATCCATGATTTTGCTATCTAACGATATTTAAGATGAAATCATGGTTAGTAAGTAAGTAAGTGTAAAAGCGGCTTTTGTTTCACATATATTTACCAAATTTGGTTTAATGTATTCATCGTAATAAATCTAAAATCTGTCTAAGAGGTATGTTATATACAGTTCAAACTGCATCTATATTTGGTGGAGTTGCTTTGTGATTGGACTGACGCTGTCTCACATTTTATATCCACATACATCGTACGCATCTATTTGGCTGATCTTTTTTACTGTTTATGCATAATTTAGATGAAGTTATGTGCTGACCCACAACAAATCTTCTATTATCTTTCAATCCGGTGCTGGATCACTCCATCAGGTATACAACCCGCTCGCAGGATGAATATGTGCGAAGTCCTCGGTAGCTGCATGTCAAACGTTTGGGCCCATGTAGGTCACACACCTTTTACACTTTTAAGTGAGCATTAAAGTGCCATCAGGAATAATGATCAGAAGTCGTGCATTGCCAGACATTTTAATATGTATAAACATGAGGTGAGTGACCTGAGATTTATGGGCCTCGACGTGGTGAAGGCTCCCCCGAGAGGAGGAGATCGAGACACCTTGATTCTCCAAAAGAAGGTGGATCTTTGATTTCTATGTTTCCAAAAGAGCTCAGTGAAGAAGTGGATCTGGGATGTTTTTTTATGAAGAGGGGGAGGTTGTAGTCAACATCGATTGGCTATATGTAGGATACTGATATATAGTTTGACACTGTTGTTTTATGTGTCTCTTTTTTTCTGTGTCTCTTTGCCTGTGTAGCTGAATGTATATATATTATGTAATTTGGATAGGATGTGAATTCAGTACTAGCCTACAAGAAGCTTTTATGTATTTTAAATGAGATATATGTGTGTGTTTTGGACTGGAGCATTGGCTTGTATGTATTCATTAGACTGAGATACTACTGTGATTGAGATATGAGCTTCAGGTGTGAGACCTACATGAGAGGGGCCTGACACAGCAGGAGACCTGGGCCCAAACATAAGACATGCAGCTACTGAGGAAGGAAGATGACGAAATGTTTGGCTGCAAGACAGGAAGACAGCTTCATGTGGCTCAATAGTACTGAAATGAAATAAGCAAAAAGAACACTGACACATGAAATGCTGAGATTATTTCATTCATATCATATAAATAGTATATACCAAATGTTTAAAATGCAGCCTAATTGTTTAGAACTAAACAAACTAAACTAACATACAGGTATTGTATGAATAATCAATGCCAAAACACAGCACTTTGATGGAGGAACTATTTTCTTTCCATATCACCGCGCAGGAGGAAGCGTGCATCCACTGATGGATGAGAGGCTAGCTAACTAAGCTAACTAAGCTATCTAACTGTACAGCTCAGCCAAGGAAGACAGCATTAATGTTTACATCCCGCCCTGTCGCGAGCACGAGCCACTTGTCTATGCATAGATGCGTGTTTCCTTGTGTGTGGTGATACACTGTAGTTCAGGAGAAAGAAAATTGTTCCTACATGAAACTGCTTACAATAAGGTCGTTAAAAGTATTTTATTGGTGCTTTGAGCACCACAAGGATAGATAAATACAGCACTACAGGCAAGAAGGAAAATATGTCGCTTTGATTTTGGGGTGAGCTGTCCCTTTAAAAACACAAATTATTTATATTTATATACACAATCAATGACAATGTCAATATACAATTGTAATATCTTTATATATTTATTTTGCTCCTTATTCACTGTTCCTCTCTTTGGCTTTACTAAAGGTGATTTTGGAGCCAGTTTTTCCCATTGGTCTCTATCATCCGTCTGTGTCCAGTCCAAAGCATCTGTGCCCCTGGTCAGACTTGTGGAAAAAAATGCTGTGACTATTAATAGTACCCAGAGGACAAACGGTCATGTGGTGATCCCATGAGCTCCTGTGTAGCATTGCCATCAGGCCAGATGAAATGTCCGGCTATATACTACAAACGTACCCAGTTAAAAAAACAAAAAAACAACAACTTGCAGCTGCTACTGTTCATGTTCCCAAATCCATCTGTGAGTGTGTGTTATGTCGCACACTGAGCTGAGAAGTGTGTGTGAAAAAGCACCACAAACACTTATCCAGGTTTTTCTTTCATCATGCCCATGTGCTGAATGTTCCCCTTCAGACTAAATAGACTAAGAGAACAGTACAGACCAAATAGTCTGTGCAGATCTATGCTGCAGCAGTCAGCGTTCCATAAATATGTCTTTAAACATGCTGCTTCTTTTGTTGCCTCGGCACTACCACACTTCATTTTCTCATATCCAATTGTTTTTCAGGACTACCTGTTCTCATAGTTGGTGTAACATTGGCTGTATCAGTGGACGAGTACAAGGCAGATGATCACTGCTGGCTCAATGTGAAGACTGACACCATCTGGGCCTTTGTGGGGCCTGTTATATTTGTCTTGGCGGTATGTAATCGCATTTTTCCAAGATATTTTGGCTTCATTTTTGCACAGGGGGAGGAAGTGGAGACGCGGCAGCCATCTTTATTTATGTCAATGGTCCACAGAGCGTTGCTGCCAGCCCTTTCTTTCTATATGGAGTTTGTCTTTGATAATGATCACTAGTGATGATGGTCTTTGTCTCTCTCTCCATGAACAATACTGCCCTTCACCTGATGTGTTCTATTTTTTCATGTCTGTGATATATTCTACAGATTGAGACATTGAAACTGTAGTGAAATCCTAGTATGATGTCGATATGACTATGAACACCTCATTTTCACCGAGAACCGCTGTGACTCGGGAAAAATAGGCAAGATAAGGTAAGATGATGTGAGCTGAAGCACCGCTCGCTCGCTCGCTCGCTCGGGCAGTGTGGCTCGGCTAACACGTTGACATGGGCATATGGCAGGGCTCAACACTAACATGTGCACCTAAGTGAAAAATTTTAGGAGCACACAAAGAAATTTAGAAGCTCAGTTAAAAATGTTTAAGTAACACATGGTTTATTACAAACAATTTTCTACATAACATGTTTTTACTGTGCATGTCTGTATATGTTTATGGTCAGACAATTACTAGTTATCAAACTAAACCTATTGAAAATGTTAGAATTGATCTGTCTTCAGTTGGTTTGAAAAAATCGGCTTGCACATGTTTTCTTTCTGCACAAATGTGAGTGAAATACTCACACTGTCGAGCCCTGTATGGTGATCCATTCCTGCCCTAACCCACTAGCAAGAGGCAGTGAAGAAGAAAACTGCTAGCTACTCAAACATGAATGTAAACAATGGAAATGTATAAATATTCAAAAAAAAAGTTGTTGTTTATTTTGATTTGGTAAAAGGACTAAATGCAAACAGAAACAACACAATGCACCTTTAAAGAGACACAAGCCCTTTTTACACAGAGACGCTTCTCTGTGACGTCTTTGTTTATTTACACTGAACAAAACAATGGCGTCATAACTCCACTCCACTCGTTTTACCACGTTTTACATGACGACTTGTAAACAATAACATGACAATAACAATAATTTACCGTCCCTGTTATGTGTCGATGATCTCGTCCTCTGCTCGGAGGGTAAGTAGCTCCTGAACCTCGCGTTAACATTTTCGGTTGTTTTTCTTCTTCTTTGAGTTAGCTGCTAACTGCTGCTAGCTGCTTTTAAATCTCCCAGTTAAGGGTCGAACAGAAACCATGTGGACAAAACGTCACAGTCCTGTCTCGTTCCGCCACGCCGGCTCACTCGTTTACACATTCGTTGATTCGGCCTCTGTTACTACCTCCGCTGCCGTCGCAGAGGTGGAACAACTTTGACCCCCCATTACGCCTCCGTGACGTTTATAGGCATATCAGAGGCGCAACAGGTCCACATTGACGAGTGACGTCATTTTTAAATTACCCTCCCGCCCCCTCAGAAAAAAAACAAATCCCAAACAACACAGGAGGTCATGGTAGCAAGCTTGTTGTTCTGTTCAGACTGACATGGAGCAATGAAAAATGAAATCATGTACATCAGCTGAGTGCTGTTTACTGGGATGTGAGTTCCTGCAGCCTGAGCCCCCCCTGTAAACTTTCCCTCCTCTATGTGTCAGCGTCAGGCCAAGTGGATCTGCAGAGGCACGTCTCATGTTTGCTGGAGGCCATATTGATGCTGTTGTCCTCTGTCTGCAGGTCAATGCAGTTGTGCTATGTCGGGTTGTCATGGTGACCGTTTCCAGCGCTCGCCGCCGTGCTAAGATGCTCAGTCCAAGCTCAGCATCAAAGATGCAGACCTTTGACCTCACCTGGTGAGATACAATGGCTTCTCTACCTCTCTCTGTAACTCTCTCTCTCTTCTCTCCTCCAGCTTTTTCTGTGCTTTCTTTCATGAGTCTTTTTTCTCTTGTGTGCCCACTCTCTCACTCTCTCTCTCTGTCGCTCTCTCTCTCTCTCTCTCTCTCTCTCTCTCTCTCTCTGTCACATGTTTCCTTTTTGGTCGAGCCAGCCACAGTCAATAGACCCAGTGTTAGAGATTGGGAGTTTAGGCTCAGGAGTCTGCTGTGGGAGTTTCAAGGGCTTATCAGCTTAACACCTGGTCCCAGCTCATCTGAGTGTGTGTGTGCGTGTGTGCGTGCGTGCGTGTGTGCGTGCATGTGTGTGTCTGTGGTCAGTTCTTCTAGACACTTTACAACATGATCAGTCTCTAAAACCCGACACATGAGAGCAGCAGTGATGGTTTGGCGACTTTAAAGCTGCCATTCTTTCACAGTCAGTTCTGACTGACAGTTCTGTTATTTCACCCCTTCTTACAGAAATACTGCTGCCTTTTTTTATTTTGAATCACGTTAAAGGACAAGTTTGCCCACATTTTCCTTATTGTCAACAAATTCCATGAAATGACTTGTACCAACAACCCTACCCTGGAACTCAGCCTCAAACTCAGTCTTTCCTGCATAAGTCATACAGTAAATAAGTCATAAATCTCTGAAAACATGTGACAAATATATATTCTGATCTTTAGAAAGGGCTTAGTAATTAAAAAACAGTTGGTCACTGTAGAGACAAACAGGAGGAAATTGTGCATGTGCAGTGTTTTGGACAACAGTGGAGCTCTATGGCACAGAGGAAAAAGCTACACAGAATACTTGTAGGATACATGTGTTGTCAGTTCGGGTCTTTCACTGGGATTTGGTGACAATAAGGAAAATATCACTTATCTCAGACTTGTCTTTTAAAAAGAGCCTGCTAGCAGTAACCAGATTTTTGCTTCTTTGTTATTACAAAATTTCTATTACAACCACTTTCAACTTGGCACACACACTGTATGATTGTCTGTCAGGCTGAGCAGCAAACGCTTCCCTTTTCAATGTGTCAGGTCTGTTTGCTATTGGTTACAGGAGGGTAGTACAAACACTGCTAGTATAGTATCTTTGTGTATTCAAGCATACATGACTGTGATTGTAATGAACCTGTGATTGTGATTACAATTTACGATAAACCATATATGCAGGTGATGCATTTCTGGCAAAACATAAATGTTTCTTTAAAAAAGATTATAAATGTGGAAAATATGTCAAGTATAACGTGTCAAAACGTGTGAGATCACTGTTTGGCTGTGAATGCTAAATGAAATTCATTTTATTTTATACTGTCCTTTATATCATGCTTTAAGACAAATGTTTAAAAAAGTTCCTGTGTCTGACACAGACTGGACAGATATCGAGGATACTGTTTTGATCATATTTTTGCATTTTCTTGTCAGACATGGGATAGATGAAGTCCTCACTCTATATGGGCTGCAGTGTTTGATACTAATGGATGCAGATGTAGTTTTGTTTTGTTTAGATTTGTGTACTGTGTCCTGTGGGCTCTGTTTATGTGTTTGTATATTTGGTTTTGTTTTTCGGTGTGGGATATCTCCTGCATTATATTATATGGCGTTATATGGGGAGAATTTATGTGTCTATGGTAGGATGTTGTTTATGTCTGGACATTGTTGTTGACATACTGTGCAGTTAGATGATGGTGTGTTGACATGCCATAATGTTGGGAATGTTTGGACCGTTGTTCGATAAGGTGTCTAAAGAATTCCATGTAATGGTTCAAGTAAAAGACACGAAAATAAAACATTCCTTCATTCATTCATTCATTCATTTATATCATGAAAAGGTCATGAAATATATAACAAATGGCAATGATACACTTTCTACCAAATAAATAGTCCAGAGGAGCACTGACAGCGAGGTCCATGAAGTATCCAGGACAATTGGAACAATTAGTCAAGAGAGAGGTGCTGATGTATTTTTTTCAATTCTTTGAGCACCACATTTAAAACTCCATTCACCTCCATTGCATTTGGGTGGAGTCAGAAATCTTAGAGACAGAGGTGTCAAAATCTGGACAAATACAACCAAATTCAAGTTTAAACACCAATAGACATGAGTGAGAAATAATGCTCTTTGTCATTTCCATAGGTGACTTCTCCCTCTAATATATTTATTAATTTCCCATGATTGGCTTAGTGGTTCCAAACTGACCAGATGATCTGAAGTGCCCCTTCATCAACACCATGTCATTTCCAAAAGTGTTCATCTGAAATTAATTTCAACCTCATAACTAATAATCTGACCCTGATGATACATGTGCAGTGTAATCTTCTTCTTCATATTGTACTTAGAATAAAATGTGAAAATTATATCTAAATGACAAGACAGCTGTGTGCATTGTGTTTTGACATGTTTTTCTTTCAGTATTTTGAATGAATGTGCTTGTTCAGAGTTACGTACTGTATATACTGTACACAGGTCACTACACTGAATGCGAAGGTATTGCTGTGTCTTATGGCTGAGGACAGACTTGGTTCTTTTTTCATATTCGAGTAAAGAGTCCTTCAACCCAACATGCGGCAGCTCTCTTCTTTTTGCACATTTGTCTCAGCCTGATGGAAACACTACGAAGCCATTCCCCCTCTCACTGAGTCTCTTCATTCCCTCACAAACAGACTGAAAGTAGATGTCTCTGCCAGCTCTAGAATGTTACATGAATTAAGGAGATTAGAGGGAAAGCGACTTTCAAAAATAAAAGGGAAGAGAGGGAAGTGGATGCTGGCTTTGTCCTTGCAGACACAGTGTAAAAACTCAATCTTTCTACCCAGGTGCAGCAGTGTGACAACAATAGTGGTTTGAACAAAGGCAACCTTTTCCGCTTTGCCCCATGAAATGGTTATCGGCTGTATAAGGACCATTGAAAGGATGATTGCAAAGGAACAGGAGCATGACTGTGGTAGGCAGTAAAATCTATAGCTGTGTAGAGATGTTTGATGAGGATTCAAGGAGGAAATATTTGAGAAGAAAAGGCTGCTGGGTCCTTCGGTCTATACTCATATTTTCTGAAATGGTTGACAAAGAGAACGCAGAGAGAAATCAAATGCAATCAAAAGGAATCCAAAGAATGAAATGTGAAGTTTTGTCTCAGGGGTCTGTTAAACCTCACTCCTGTATGTTTGTAAGTCATTCACATACTGTATATGCATTTATGATTTATGTATGTTTGCAGGGCTGTGACTCGTCCAGTTCTCATCCTGCTGCCAGTGCTGGGTCTGACCTGGCTGTGTGGAGTGCTGGTCCATCTGTCTGTAGTAGTTGCTTATATCTTCATCGCTCTCAATGCCTTCCAGGTAAACAAAGAATATGCAATACCGGCTAACTGTATCTCATTTTCATATCCAAATTTACTGTCTGGATAACCAACCAACAGCTGGATCACATTAATACAATCATACAATATCAAGTTTTGTTACATCATTGAAATCCTTTGTTTTCATAACATACCTGACTTGTTCATTTAATCATGATCTTTTTTTAAAGTTTAAGTTTACATGTAGTAACTGGTAAACTTTAGAAAAAAGTAATAGTATCATTATTAAAGTGGCTATGATCTATATGTTTAATAACAATGTATGAAATGAAACCTTGACAGTGCAAAAGGGGTCACTTGTATTGATTAACTATTGATGGACTGATAAACAACATGACAGCTCTCCAAAAGTGAAGCCATCTTGGTTGCCCCCTGGTGGCTGGCTGCAATATAAGTCATAAACTCCTCCCATTCCATGTTAGCAGATGGAACATGGTCAATACTAAAACTGGGTCACTGGGTAACCTGACCACTGTATCTTTTTCTCTCTCTCTTTTAAGAATCATATTTTAAATGCTTCCAAAATATCCAATAAGCAACATCAATGGGAAGGCAGGATCTGGCACAGATTAAGCCCTGACATACAGTTTTCTTTAACAAATCACTTTAATGAGAGCAGCTGCGTTGAGTATTTGAAACGTTTCCATGTGCGACACAGTAATGTCACAGCAGCAATTATCACAGCACTTTTAACTGTAGTTATAAACTTGACTGGACAGAGGAAACGCTGCAGAGGCAAACATTCCATGATAATAATAATTCCATGAAATTAATATTTTTTTGACAGCTCTGATGGAGCCCAGGATTTATCAGGAGGGCTGCTGCTTTACTCCAAACAGTTTTACTGTATGAACCTGAACTGTATGTGCAACCTTTTGGATGTGCTAGAAGAGCACATTCATTAATATGAGATCCTGACCAATCCTGTCGTAGTGTCTGGAGATTTAAATAATCAATGAAGTTAAGCTGCTCTCCTGCACACAGCATGTCCCTTAATGAGGAGAGCTATTTATCGTTTGTGTTGCTGGGGGATCGTTGAAAGTGACATAATTCATATTTTCCTCATTAAAGACATATTATTTCATCCAACCAAATCCCATCCACTATTAATCAGAATAGTACATACCCGGCCCTCCCTATCCTGCAGATATGATCTGTGCATCACTAGCACAAACCCTGAGAGAGAGTATTCCAGAGGTTGGGGCCAGCTACAAGGAAGGCCCTGTCACCCATAGTGCCGAATCTGGAAGGGTGGGGGAGTGGAGTGAAATGGCGCACCTACCTTAATTATAAATTTCATGTTAACCATGTTAGAAAAGGCTCGGAGACAAGAAGGCTATGCACATCGCACACAGACCATAAAGGATACCTTGTACCTCTGGATGAGATGCTGAGGGGAGTGACAAAGCGGTGTCGGTCTCTGAAGACCTGGGATGAGAACGTGCTGGCTGTTTTCAGCAAAGAAGCTGTACACCTACTCAGCAGCAACAGCAGACAGACACAGTTAGAGACTTGCTATTGAACATAGTGGAGCATTTGGCAGCTAAAGAGTCCCTCAGGAGTTGGTGGAGAACAAAATCAGAGCTAAGCTAAGTACTGAGCTAAGAGCGAATATTGGATTTAACGTTCGCCAGCCTGCACAAACATCCAAATGAATACTCATGTAGCAACTGCTGGATGAGTAAATAAGCATTCTGTAAGTTAGTGTGGCATTTTGCTCAACTTAAAATCTATTTAATCCTTTATTACGGTGGCCCAGAGAGCTCAACTCACCGCAACCTAAGAAAAAACATACAAATAGACAAAACAATAGCAAACTAAGAAAACATCTTCATCAATTTGACAACACGTGCGCTGCAAACACTCACAACACAACCAAATAGAGAAACGTGATGCAAATACAAAAAAACAAGCTGCAACCAAATAGAGAGCTGCACTGCAAGTAGCACAGATGACAACAGATATGGATGTTTCTAGGGGACACTAAAAAGTGATGGACACACCTGTGTCTTACTTCATCAGTATGCTCTGATGAAGGTCGGATAGACTGAAAGCTCAACATTAAAGTGAACTAAGTGTGTGGAAATCTCTGCTCTCATCTTGTACCAGGTAGTAAACATGTTTATTTCTTCTGTAAAGATAGACATCGCTTTTAGAGCCTGGCCCTTCTGGCCATTCAAGGAAATGCTGTTTTTAGCATTTCAACGCCCGAGGTTGCCACTTGGGTGTTAGCTATTTTGGGTGCAGAAGTGTTATCTTGCTTTACTGTATGGCTGGCACAAGAGGAAATAATGCGATCAATTTCGTTTCGCAATCTGCCGTAAAAAAAAAATCTGTATTAATTAAATGCAAGTGGAAATACTGGTACTAGATGAAATGTGAAGGGGTCAACAAAAGACATCAAACACAATAAATCATCCTCTGGCAACATGTAAATATCCACAGCAAATTCTTCATTATTTGAAGCATAAAAGTGAAATTTTATGATTAGGAGACAAAATCAGACTTATCCTTTGTTGAACATGAACAATAATACTAAATCTTACTGTTTGATTTCACCTGGCATGGCTGTGTTGTATTGCAGCTGCGATGTGGTTTTGTTCTGTCCACCGTAACAGAAGTGGAGCGTCTTGACTGTACAATTTTGTTAATTTGCTAAGTAGGTAAGCAATGTAGTTAAAAGGTTTGTTTTTGTCTGATTTGATGTGATATATCTGTGTTTTCATTAATAAATTAACCGGATGTTCCTGTGTCTGACTTCCTACCCAGCACAATTTGGTCTGTGCAGCTTTACGCGGCTTCAGTCAAAAATAGACGAGCCACATATGTTAAGCAGAACAGAGTCTATTGTCACTTGTGGGACTGTCATTGACCGTGATCAGTTTTGGTGGCTGCATCGCGGCCGTGCACGGTGGAATCAAACCATCACTTTTAAGCATTGGATGGATGGAGGGACTGACTTATATAGCATTGTCTAAGGCCCTACTTTTAGTAATAATACAGCAATATTAACTCTGTTTGTATAGCATTTGTAATAAACAACAAAGCACATTAGAGGCCAACAAAATGTACAGTAAAAAGTAAAACTTTGTAGAATTGACAGGAAATATCACAATAACTCATAGTTCATCAGTTAGCTTTGTTGTGTGTTTATGTGTCAGCACTCATTGGTGTTGTTTATGTCTATATGGACCTTTTCTCTACATATAATATCTTTGATTTTTAGAGTGTGTGTGTGTGTGTGTGTGTGTGTGTGTGTGTGTGTGTGTGTGTGTGTGTGTGTGTGTGTGTGTGTGTGT
>JBBPCS010003835.1:0-11879 GCA_037974645.1 Hollardia meadi
TGTGCGTGCGGCATGTGTGTGTGTGCGTAGCAGCAGCCTTTTGACGGTCATTTTTACACTGTCCATGTGTAATCAGACTAAACACACAAGCTGTATCTAAGATAACAATGACTACATGTCAGGTAACAAACTGCGTCGGGCTCGGGTCGGTTCGAACATAAACAATCAGAAAGCCTGTCGGGTTCGGACCGGGTTCGGTTACTACTGTCTTGGGCTCGGTCGGGTTCGGTCAGAAAAATGTGGCCTGAGCCACACTCTAATGTGAAAGGGGTCACGAGTAGTGAACAAAACCACAGAAATACCTTTGGCTCAACGGAAAAATTTTGTATCTTTAAATGTAATTTTTAGTTACTTTAGTAAGTTAAGTCTCAATGGTCTCATCAGTGTTATTTTTTTAGATGCAGCTGTTTTCAGTGAAAAAGCTCTTAAATCCCACCCCGGTAAATTTTATTGAGTACCCCTATAGAGCCATATTACCAGATATTTTTCCTCAGGAGTTGAAGAGCATAAACAAATTTGCTTTGAATCTGCTGGATGTGTAAATGAACAACTGTTTGCAAACAAGTTCACCATATGCCTTAAAGGTACAATATGTAAGAATGCGAAGCAATTTACATGTATTAATAACTTTGTATTGCCAATGTGTGAACAGACTGTAACTTAAAAAATGACAACTTCACTGACTTTCTCGGTTGCCTATAGGGAATGGGAATGTGACGTCATCAACAGCATATCGGCCATTTTTGGAGGATACAAGTCTATACCTGTACACGTACTCCATCCATCTAGTTTGGCAGTGCCAATTTTTGACTTCAGCTTGGAGTGAGATTAGTTTTGGTGGGTTAAATCATTTGTAGGCCTAAAACAACACAATCAGGTACTTCGAGAAGTCAAAAACTGTACTCAAACAGAAGTACTTTTACTTTGCAAAACCATGTAGCCTACTCCCCAAGTCTTTTATTTGATGTGTATATGACGACTGGAATTAATTCACAAACACAGATGGTTTTCCCCAGGTAAAGAAGTAAACATACACCTGTTTTTGTGATGAAATGACCGTTTTCTGGCAGAGAACCATGGCCTCAATTACAGGCGATTTGGTGCAGCATCAGCTGTAATGCGGGCGTTGTAGCGGACCATTGTGGTGAAGAGAGAGCTGAGCCGGAAGCCAAAGCTCTCGATTTACTAGTCGATCTACATTCCAACCCTTACCTATGGCCATGAGCCTTGGGTAGTGACCGAAAGGATGAGATCACGGATACAAGCGGCTGAAATGAGATTCCTCCGGAGGGTGGCTGGGCTCAGCCTTACTGATAGGGTGAGGAGCTCGGACATCCAGGGGGGAGCTCGGAGTAGAGTCGCTGCTCCTTCGCATTGCTGGGGAGAGGGATGTCTGGAATACCTTGCTTAGCCTGCTGCCACCGCGACCTGATCCCAAATAAGTAGAAGATAATGGATGGATAGCTTAAAAATTTGTATTATGGCAAGATGTATTATGGCAAGAAGCAATGTTGACTTTGTGTCAAAGATGTCTATGTATTGTGTTAGACAAAAAGTCAGTATGCAGTTTCACAAGCTTAGTGTTTAGTCTGACAAGTAAACAACAGCAAGAAAGGAAATATTCTTACACCTGTTTTCCTTACGAAACAGAAAATATAACTGTTTCTCTGTGTAAGACAAAGTTTTCTCTCTATTCCTGAACTAAGATGAGTTTAATTGCCTTCTTAACTCATCGTAAAACACACTTAATTCCAACGGAACATAAACAAAATAAAACTCACCAAAACCATCTTGATTTGTCTTTCCACAATCACCTCTCGTTTGATCAAAGTTAATCCTCAATTCATATATCTCACTGTTCTGCCGCTTGACTCTCTCCTGTCCTCGCTTGCTGTGTCATGTCGTCCCTGAAGTCAGAGTCCTTGTCGGAGCCACTGGAAATCACCTCCGTACTATATCACCTGTCTTCAAACTGGCCTCCGCTAGTCTCGAAGGCAGTATCCAGTATCAGTCTGGTGTTCAGTCATGTTCCCGGGTTTGCCTGCTGTGACTCGCCATTTGATCCGAGGTCGCGATCTAGGCAGATTTCAGTCAGCTGTAATGCCAATAGCTTCACCGCTAACTGAGGTAAAATAACTGAGCTGGTAGATTAATTATGCATGATTAGCCAACGTTTTGTTAGCATTCAGTTAGCATTCATAGACTTCCCCTAACCCTATTATTAACTAACTTCGATATTGTGATACTTTATCACTCCTGTCAAGAGCTTAGACATTTGTCTTCCACACTACTTTATATAGTTCTGATCATGAACGATTGATAAATGACAAAGGAGTGGTGAAAGTGACAGATAATGACAGCTGGTACGCTATCCTCCAAAAATGGAGGCAATGCCCGAGAATGCTTCGCGATTCCCATTCTCTCTCACAGCCTACTGATTTCTATGGGCAACACCAGCTAACATTAGCTTAGAAGTGGAGTCCACTAATGTCAACAAACAACTGGCACCCACCACAACAGAGTCCCACAAGTCCGAAGTCAAAGCTAACACTACTGCAAAGAGAGTGAAATATATTGTGATAATGTGGTATTAGCTGACTCGAGAATACGGACCAAGGGCTAGCTAGCAAAATACTGTCTTGAGTGCATAACGTCAGCTGATTCATCTAGACTCTAGGGGCAGATCAGGCTGGTAAACTGGCTAGCTTGCCATTTTGAAATTACTTAACGGTTACATCAATGAGCAACCACCATGGAGCATAGCTAAGTTACGGCTAGCTGACTAACCTTAACTTTCTTGCTCGCTAATGTTATTGCTGGCAAAAGAGGCAGATGGGAGAAGTTAGCCTTGAAGGCTTTCTGTCAGGCAGCTTCCAGGCAGCTTTCTGACAGAAAGTCCATAGAGCTTTCTGACAGAAATCTCACAGAGGTTTCTGGCAGAAAGCACTTTCTGACAGAAAGCCTTGTCTGTCAGAAAGCATGTATTATAAAAAGTCACAAATCATGTGGAATCAGTACATCCTCCTCATATTCAATCTTGGTTCAAATACAATTTATAGTTTCATAGTTTAAAAAAAAGTTTTCTAAATATGATTTTAATTTATTTTACTGAGTTCGTTTTAGCATTCAGTCTCATGTAGCCTATGAGTACATTGTCGCATTCATTTCCAAGTGTCAAGTCCAGAGCAATGGGCACATTTATCAAATGGCTCTGGGTGCTCCTTGGTGGAGACTTTGAGAGATCAGATTTCTATCTCTGCTTCACCCAGCATCATACATTAATATCTAATTTATTTTTTTTTAATCAGTGGAGCACTGAGATCCTGACCACATTGTCATTAGCCTGTTGCTAATAAGCTGGTAATTACAGGAGTAATCAAAGTCTCAATGACATGTAATTCCATTATAAATCTTTCCTACTGTCCTAAACTGTAATCAAAACTATGTTATTGTGGTTTTATTTCCCACTTCTCTACCCTTTTGCTGACCTTGTTGACACTGCTTACATTAAACCCACTTGATGAACTGGAAATAAGGTGACAAGATGAGCTATACAAACACTTTGCCTTTAAACTATGCAGCAAATTTTAAAAGAAAAATAGAGGAAATATAAAATCCACCTCACACTGTACAATATTCTCTGGTTTTAGTGAGGTGTATAATGGTGCAAGTACTGTTTCGTGTCGTGCAGATGCATTTTATGCAAATTCTTTCAAAAAATGTAGCATTCTGGCTCAGTGGCAAGGCAGTATCTCTAATGACTTTAGGATAGCAAGGCATGTTTCTCCAGCCGTGTTGTTTTTCTCCCCCACATAATGAGGATTGGTTTCCCCAGAGTAACAAGATGTCCTGTTTGCATTTTTGAGCTGCTACTCAACTGGCCTTGCCACAAAGGAAGAACCAAACACAGGGCTGTTCTTTTTTAAAAGGCAGAGGAACAGGTCTAAGCTCGTCCACTGCCTACATATACCATTAGCAATGCCAGCAATGTTCCAAAGCAAAAGGAAGCCGGCTGAAAAGATGGTATCGCAGGGCGCACTCATGTTTTCATGCCATTCGTGTTCCTTTGCTGTCTCAATCTCAGTTTAAAGTTTAAAACCTCTCCTACCTATCTTCTCAAGCTTATCCCTCCTCCACCCACGCATTCTGACATTCACATTGATCCTGTCGCTCTGTCTCCCCAGTTCAATTCAAGCATAAACTGGCCAGTCAAGATTCTTGCTAACATACAGGCAAACTGGCCTTGCGGTATTAGACAGCAGCATCGAGGTGTGTCTTTCTAATCTTAGTCTGGCATTGAGGAGGTGAGCATGTCAAGGGACTTGCGTGCAGCGCAGGAATTTAGGAACAAAGGAAGACAGATGCTGTCTTCCCCCCATGGCCTCTTGTCCCTCTATCTCTGAAAGAAGATCATCAACAGAGTAATTAGAGATACTGTCATAAAGCTTTCACAAAGTAATAACACAAACAATTTTATTTAAAAAAAGAATAATAATAAAAAAACATTTTCAGTGCTCGGGCCCTAAATAGAAGCATGTTGTTCTTCTCAATGAGGGATCAGTCAATAGTAGATTACACAACCCAGTTCCCCTTCCTCTACATTTCCTTTTCTCAGCTTTATCTTCAATCAGCAAGTTAAGCCTTATTACAATATGCTTTACATGGCGCCACAGACTGAGCACTCTAACAAAAACTTAAAGGTGCAGTTACACTAGGCACCAGTGGAAATATGCTTTACACTTACTGTGGTCATTCAATGTCATCGAAAGTTACATTAAAAGTAAAAAGTACTACTTCAGTTGCAAAAATATTTTATTCCATTGAACAAAGGTAGAGTTCATTTTGACTTTGCACAGCCAGCCAGATGGACATCTTGACCTTTGAAAGAGAAAGCCGTATGTTCTAGACACACTAGTTCTAGACAACACAACACTGAAATGATAAACGAGCAGTAAAAGATGAAGCAAACATTTGCAGTTGCAGTGAAGGACCATCATAAGCATGATTTTTCTCGCACAATGAGCAGACGCTCAGGTGCTGCACATCAACACGATCACATAGCAGGAAAAATAAGGTGAGCAATGCAGATAAGTTAGCCAGTGTAATAATAAGAAACCTATTCATGCTAAACCTGGTTAAACCTGCAATGACAGATTTTAAGTGACTTGGAGGAAGTAGAAAAAAGCTGTAAACACAACACTGAAATATAATCAACCTTTAAGTTGGTATGGTAAACCCGTGAGCAAACAGTTTTTACACATCCAGCAGTTAAAAGAGGCAAAATTAATTTGCAGTTGTGTTTTTGGTCAGTTGCTGAATTTAAGTCCAATACTCACTCTTCTTTTAGCTCTGTTTTGGTCTCCACCAAGCCCTGAGCGAAATATCTGCCTCTTTAGCAATTAAATGCTCCACTTTGCTCACTAGCTGGTCTCAAACTTTGTCTGCAGTTTGGTGCTCTGCAGTTAACCTACCTTTTTTTTGTTAAAAAAAAGCTGCATCTCAGGATGATGCTAATGAGAGAGTTTGAACCAGAGACTGAACCAAAACAGACCAATTGCAGACCAGAAAATCCAAACAGTAAAATCTGAAAAAAAATCAAAGGCTTTTTTCCACAAATAGGCTAATAATGGAAAACAGGACAGTGGCTTAAAAAGCCTCACAGCAACAGTGCTGCCAGAGCTAATCAGAGTACTATTCAAACACATTTTTAAAGGTGAAGTTTTGTGACCAACCCTTCAGTCAACATCCCTAGAAGGAATATATCATTCATGCAGACACAAAGGAAACACATGCAAACCAGGAATGGTGTTTTTAAAAAAAATATATTGTAGAATAATGCATTACATGAGAAAATAGAACAATAATTTAAAAAAAAAACTTCAGTATTGAACACAAAGATATTTTAATCTTTTGAAGAAAAATATTTTACAATAAGAGGTGCAGACTCAGCATTATGTCAGCTCTAAAACACAAATAAAATAGTGCATAAAACCTTTTGACCTGAATGTGGCTCAATGTTAATAATTTCTCAGCACTGCTGATTTTAAAAAGCTTTTGCAGTAAGCTTGTGTTGTTTGACGGGACGGTGAAAGGCAGAGGCTAAGAGCAATTAGAGTTGAAAATAAAATGCCTTAAAAGAATCTGTTAGGGGCCTGCATTTAAAAAAAAGTAAACACAAAAAAGTAGAACTGACTGGTAGATGCTATACTGCAGGCTTAATAATTCATGGCTTCCTGACAGCATTTACATATTTTCTATTATTCTGTGGTCATTGTTTTTAATTAGTGTTTGAAACAAAATACATACTTAATAAATTCTCACATCCACTTGATGTCAGGAGAAGGGCATGGGCACACAGAGTTCAGTTGGTCTTTTATCATGACCGGCACAGAAATGTAAATGTTGGTCAAGTTACAGCCCTGATAATTAGACATACATGTAAGATAAGAGCCTCTGCCCCTGTGACTCCTCTAGAGACTTACAGTCTACTTTAGCACAAGGATATGCTTAACAAGTTGGACACAGTATAAATATGCTGCATGCTGCTGGTTGACAAGTATTGTTTTTGTTTGGGTTGATTGCTCTGGAAGTCTGTCTTCCCTCCAATGTTTGTATTGTAAGCCTGATAGAGGCTGAAAAAATATTTGTCATATTCTGCTTAGATTTTTCACATTGGGTGAAAAAAGGCTGGGCACAAATCTTATTAATTTTATCAATCTGGTAACTATTTTTTCAAAACAAATAACATGGCACAGTCAATTCCATTGACTTGTGTTTTTAAATTGTTATGTTGATACTAAATACATTTTCTTCTTATGTCAACATAGCTAGACTGGTCGTGTACTCCAGTTGAGCTTTTATTTGGCATGTTCTCACCGGCAAAATGGTGAGTTGGCAGCAGTATGTGCACGCTGCTCAGCTGAACTCAAAATCTTCACACAGCCTCATTACTGCCCAGTCCATTGTCACCTGCAATTTGTCAAAAATGTAGTGTGATGGGTTGCAGGCCACACACTGTTGGTTTACTTCCATTGATTTATCCATTAAATTAACTCATTTGGGGCTGTATCACAAAAAAAAACTAAGCAACTAAACTTAGCAACTAACTGCCTGAGGGATAATTCCTAAAAGAAAAAGTCATGCAAAGGCATGCTGAGCAATTTCCTGAAAAGTGTCTGCCATCAGACACAAATGTATTTTTTGCAGAAATCTCCAAATGTCAAGTTTTTGATACCAAATCCTGGCCTGTATTTTTCTATGGTGTTCCTCAATTTCCTGTTGTCCTACTGTGGTATTTTGGAGGAATTTTTGACCATTTTTATCAATTCTCGAGTGGTCAAAATTGGCACATTTTGTGCCAATCAGTGTAATAAGTGGCCATTTGGGTTTTTCTGACGTGTCTGTACGTGAACACGGTAAACTGAGGTTTGACGTCATTCCCAGCTCCATCTTCCGAGGTAAATTGAACGCAGCATTAGCATATACTGTACACTCTAATCGATCAAAGTATGAATAGGTGCCTAACCAAAACACAATGTTTATAACAGATTTATGGCTAGAAAAACTTGACACACCTTGCTAGAGTTAGAGCTGCATCTCTGACTAATATTCAGGTTCCCAGCTTTCAGGTAATGTATACCATTTCTATGTGGCATATACTGTTGACCTGCCAGCTTCCACTTAAGATCCTATATCTGTGCCTCAAAAAGACAAAAATAGGTCTATGGTCGGTCTCTAAGGGTTAAAGATAAACTTAACTGTACACATCTTTGACGTTTTGCCCGCAGTTCCCAGTCTGCACCCACACCCATCTCAGATTATCTACTGCTCTCTTTCCTTGGAGGTTTCTTCCTACAGTCCCAGTCACCCAAATGGGTTTTCCCACAGGAGAGTGATGTTTACATACTTAGTACATATAACCTTTGTATGTAAATGCTTGTACATGTGTTTGTAGGATGAATATAATCGGAGGAATGTAGGGGGTTGAGTTTAAGTTTCATTAAGAGATGAGGGTTCAGGCTAAGGTCAGATATTCTTGGGATGAATAGAAGTCAGTGTAATGTTCCCACAAATTTTTATCAGAACAAAGATATATTTGTACTTGTGGTAGTGAGCGCAGCTTAATATGTGGGTGTGTGCTTGTTTCATCTGTTTTATCAGGTGAATCTCCACATAATAATTGTGTAGGATAAAGTCCTGGTTGCAGGTCAAATGATCTGTGGCTTCACCAGTTATCTTGCAGCTGCGTGAAAAACAGCATTTGACAAGAATAATTCAGAGAGCATTCCTTCTGCCCCTTAAAATACAATAAACAACTTGATCTGTAATGAGGCCACTTAATATGGGTGGTGTGGTGCAAAGCAAGATACAATGACCTGCCTTGAAACCTTGTGGCTAGAGCACTGTGCTTGCAAATGTTCATGACAAGTCGGTGGAAACATTTGGTTACTGCAGTTTGACTGCTGAGGATGCAAGCCAGTCAAAAGGGGTTCTGTGAGCTAAAATAAGGACTGTTTATGTCCCTGATTTAAAAAAAAGGCATCTTAAGCTGATTGACGGGCTTCTCATGTTTTAATTTTCAAACACTGGACTTAATGCAGTCAGAGAAAATGAGTACACCTTGTTTATTAAGCAAAATCACATTGCGGTGGGCTTTGACATTAGTCTGGAAAGCAAGTGTATATCTCCTCCTCATTCAGTGTGACTGTACATAGTGTTTATCGGAGCATGTCAGCCTGTCACTCCAGGTAATGTCTCCACACTGCTCATATTTCACTAATGTTTAGAATATTAGAGCAGGACAGTTTGCTGTGCAAAATGGCTGCTGTGGACAGAAAAGACTTTGCCAGGAACAATGTAAACACCTTTGAGTACAAATATGGTATAAACAGAAGAACAGCAACTTAACTGGTTCACAGGGTGCCACAACGTGAAATCTTTTGTATCATAAATTCACAATCATTTGGAGGATGACCAGCCAAGAAGGTGAATCCTAGGAATACCCAAATACCATCTTGAACATTTTCAAAATGTGCAAGTTTCACAAAATCATTCAACAACTAACTTCAATACCAGACATGGTGTTCTGAAATCTCAAGGACCGCAGTGTATGATCATGCGACTGTGGTGTTTAATTTTGTGTCAGCGACTTTCTTTTTGTCTCTGTCTATTAATCAAATCAAAGTTATCAATATGGGAGATATTAGAAGCCATAATAATGAATTAATAGATGAAATGATGAGTATACAGTATTGTACACAATTTGACTAAAAGTAAGCAATTAAACAGTCAAATAAACACTGAATACATAAACAGAATGTAAACTTGTTTGGTTTTAGAAATATTTGACTGTGCAGTGGCCTCCCACAGTTCGAATACATCCATATCAGGTGAATTGGAAACCTCAAATTGGAGTGTGAGAGGGGGTCTGTCTTTATTAGCCCTGTGATAGACTGGCGGCACCCTGCCTCTTGCCCAATATGTCTAAGGCTCGGTCCCAGCCTCCTTACTCCCTGTCTCAGGGTATAATGGATGTATGTATGGATGGATGTATGGATGGATGGATGGATGACTGTATGGTGATCTGGAGCTCAATTCCAGGACTGTTCTGTAAAAGAGTTTTATAAAAAATAATAAATATAGTAACATCTGATCAACTCATATCAATTTCAGGGTTAAAATGAACAACGTCCGATTAGTCCAGTGAATTTACTCTTCAAGCACCACCCACCATGGTTACACCCTAACCATAAAGTTAAACAGATGCACAGAATGGTGTACATGCTTATCCCTAATGTATATGTACATTCTGTGGATGCATTTTCCAATTTTTTTGTTGCGTATTTCACACTTTGTTCACCCATTTGCTCTGTACTATTCTTGTGCCCCTATTTTTCTTTTCTACGCTAAATTAACTTCCTGTTGTTTTGCCTCATATTCCTCTTTTCTACTGACAATGATGACTGATTATCATCGCTCTAGCCATCAAGATCTCCCATGTGGCTAATCTTTATCTGGCATGTTTACCTGACAGAGAGTTTCACCTACTGGAGGATCTCAGCTGGACGGCCATCAATAATTCAGTGAGATCACAAGTGGTAATGAGTAATTATGGTGATGAATGTCAACTTAAGTCGTGGCTGACTGCAGAGGGCCAACATGCTGCTGACAGTAGCCGTAGTTATTGATCCCCAGAGGACCAGAAGAGACCTGAACCAGAGTATTTCTCTCTGTCTGTATGTCTCTGTCCCTGGCGCCAGCACCCTGCACTTTCCTCACTCTGACACTGATGCAGAGGATGATCAGAAGCAAGCCCCTTCTTTTATTAAGATATAAAGCCAGTGTCAACCTATGACTCTAATTTAATGTTTGCCTTTAATGGCAGACCTTGTGGCTGTATGGATTTGTAATGGCCATCGCCAACAGTCTTGCAGATTTACAACCTCGTAACGATCTGCCCCAACTGAACAGGGGTTTAAAAGCAGCAGGACAGGTTCAGGCCACATTTATTTTACATTGCATTTGTTTCATTGTTTACCTCATGGAAATGCCAGCATGGACATTATTCATAATGTGTCGTAACAGCTCTTTGCTTTCATAACTAGCTGAACAAGATACTCCAATTTACTGGCCTGCTGCCTGTGGCATGTGACCTGTTTTGTACGAAAGGTAGGTTTTGGTCCTGTGCCAGCCCGTTCTCATGCCCATCTCGTCAGATATCAACATTTTGTCACGGCCCTTTCCACGGACACCAAAGGGTTGCGTGTCTGGATATGATGCGAAGGGCGCATGACAAAACTTCGTCATGTGATGAGCTGGGATGAGAACGTGTTGCCTGTGCAGGTACTCCCAAAGAAAACACAGGCAAATCTTCCTACATGTTGCCAAGAATGGACAGTTAACACATTTCCTAGAAGAGACTTTATGGTGCAACATTTCTCTTATTATAACGTGTTAGTGTTAGTTAAAGTGATGCATTATAGAACCTAAAGTAAAAATCTTAAAGCTCCTAAAATAAATTGGTTGAATTTTAAAGGGGAAATAGACAACTATCCTCTCCCCGGCGTTTCCAACGGGTACTATTGTCGGCGTTGCGGCGGCAACAGTGTTAGCAATATGGCTACTGCCCACAGCCTGACCACTGTTCAAAGTAAAAGCAACCGTGAGAATTCTAATTGGACCTTGAAACTCTGGTCTCAGTGCTATGATAAAGGCAGAGTAAACACACGGTCTTGTCAATAGTTTTACTTCATAATGATAAGTTAAAGCAAAAAATGTTGTCTATTGCCTGTTTAAAATCAAAAGTGAAAATTGCTTTTAAGAAGTTCAACTTACAGATCAACATCCAGAGCTCAAGTGTGATGTTTTGGTTTTGAATTGGACCCAAAAGCAGACACAAACACAGGGAGATGGTAGGAGTGAGAGTTTATTGTAGTTCAGCTGTTTAAAGGTGAGGTGGAGTGAGCAAGGGGCAGGCAGGTGGACGGAGGTGAAGGCTGTGGAGTCAGGTTGGAGGATTTGTAGTTGATGCTGGAGAAGGTGGTGGAAATATGAGGAACTGACACCGGTGATCTGAACACAGGAGACAAGCGTTCACGAAAGTATAAAAAACAAGAGGCAAAATCAACACTAGAGGAAATAACTCAGAGATTAGAGAACTGAGGAGCCAAAGAGTAGTTACCACAGCAGCAGATGGAACAATCTGGTAACGAGTGTAGGTAAGACCAGGTTTCTTATACTGCAGTTGATGAGCTTGATGAGTAACAGGTGTGGAGATCTCCAAGTGCTGGGAGGAGGGGAAGCAGTGCACACACACACACACACACACACACACACACACACACACACACACACACACACACACACACACACACACACAC
>JBBPCS010003836.1:0-11878 GCA_037974645.1 Hollardia meadi
CTAAACTCCTCCCTTGCAGAGCAAATCTGCCCGGCACTATAGGGCATCCAGATCTATCATTCTGCATGTCTATGTTGATGGACAGGACAGGTTAAAAAAAAAAAAAGGAATCATTTGACTGGAGAAGTTTCGATACTACTTGGTACTGGGTTATTTTGGTTGATACCTTAAAGATATTGAGTACTGATAACCAGCCCTACACATCATCACCTTCCTAATCAATTATCGGTTCTACACAGCAGAGTTAATTATTTTAAAAAAACGTGCTTACCTTTCTGATTATTTTTCAAAAATATCTCACAAAACATCTATGGAGCCCTTGTTCGAAGAGACGATGTGTTGGCGGTGCAGATTAAGTTCATCTGGGAAAAGTCCCTCTCACACTGCACTTGAGATATGAACAGAGTTGTCTACAGCCAAGAGGTCCTTCAGTTTGTCTGGGATAAATTCCCCATTATTGTCCCGGTATTCTCTGTATGCCTGAATGACATTCCGTGGGCCGTCAATACAAAACTACTCCCAGAGTGTCTCTCCTTCATCTTCCCTAAACAGAGCTCACGTGCAATATTGCTTGAAAAGCCCTTTTAAATCATTGATTAACTTGTTGTATTCTGTTTGGTCTTTCCCTTGTGATAGCATGCATTTCTCCAGATTCCTTGCCAAGCTCCCAAAATTGTAATTACTTGAATTGCAAAACTAATATGTTATGTTACTCGTTACAACAATAAGTAATATGAGTACAATACATTGATTACTGGCTAACTTGTACTGAAATATGTTTATAAAGACCGTTATTAATACTGAGTGATGCAGAGGAGTTTTGATTGAATGTCCCAAGTTTAGGATCTGTAGCTGCACATCCAGGAGGCGATGGTGATGGCAGCATCACTGCAGAGACATGAGGGTAAAGAGGGATTTTAATTCAACAGCTTAGATCAGACATCATTAAGCTGCTGGAGCATCTACAAAGAAACATTTGGACACGTCTAGCTCCAATTCTTCCCAACTCACAGTGTGCATTAACCTTGGCTAGGTTGTTTATGAAGTATGGACACTGCATAATAACGAGGCCAACAGGCTAGCGTATTTAACTTCTTTATTCTGGGTAATACGGGAAAATCACTATGTATGGCTCTCAAGCTATGCTGTATATTTACATAAACATAGTCTCCTTCATGAGTTGGTATCTCTTCAAATATGCATTTAGAGGCAGCAAGCCAGCAGCCGCACAAGTTCTCCCTCGTGAGGGTGGCTTTCCGCTTGTGGAGTCTGTTGTGTGCGCTCGTATCATGTGTACGTAGAGCGGTTGCCATGTGCACAACTTTTGAGACTAATTAAAAGCCATAGGGCTGCTACAGCCAGCCCTCTAGTGTGGCAGCGTGGCTGCTCTAACCTGTTAAAATGGGCCCCGAAATGAAAAGCAAGAGGTTCCGTGATGCACACGCACTGCTCACTCCTCCTGTGTGGACAGCGCGTTAAGCTTGTTAAGCAGATCGGGTATCAGACATGATGTGACAGATCCACAGTAAATTGTGTTTTTTGTCACTGTCAG
This sequence comes from Hollardia meadi, assembly GCA_037974645.1. Classification (NCBI taxonomy): domain Eukaryota; kingdom Metazoa; phylum Chordata; class Actinopteri; order Tetraodontiformes; family Triacanthodidae; genus Hollardia; species Hollardia meadi. Next base: position 1,553 of record JBBPCS010003836.1, read on the forward strand.
TATAAAATTCATTTAGATCAAGTTTCATTCATTCAGTTACAGTGGGCTTCTCAATTTAATCCCTGGCCGCTTGTTACCTCTCATGAAAATATGTAATTTCTTAACTGTGAGTTATATAGATGTTAAAAAAAAACAGATTTTGGAACAAAAGAGCACTAGTATTGAATCAGTACTTAGTATCGGCAGATACCCTGAATTGAGATATTGGAATCAAGGGTGTAATTTCCACTGGGGATGAGAACTAAGCTTTATGAGCAGCAGCGAAGAAATTGTGGATTTTCTTTGCGTCAGGTTTTGCCTCTCTACCTACTGTAGGCTACACAGAGGCTACTGCCTGACTCTGATTGGTGGAGGGTATGCTTGCAGCCTGAATAGTAGACTGCAGGTATTACTCAGGGCTGGAAAACACCTGCAAACTCCTCAACACATTTGTCAGGTAAAAAGAACAATTTAATCTATAATTGTACAGTATTTACAGTTCCGCCAAACATAAGTCAGTTAAGAACAGCTCTAAATATGCAAATATATCATGAAGCTTAAAGTCTCTAATAACAAGCACAAAATGTAATTTTAAAGGGGAATTCTGGAGTTTTTAAACCTGGGAGCTATATTTACATATTTTGCCATGTAAATGATAAAGGACACAGAACCATGGGGTGAGATGTGCCATGGCATCTCCCAACTGGATATTTGAGGCTGATACTGATATTTGAGTGTTTAAAAAACTATATAGTCACTAATATTTTTTAACATAAACATATGACACAATCTAGAATGACACTCAATAGAGTGCATACCTCCGCCAAGGCCCAACAGTCCCCTTAAATTAAGCTGAATCAAGCCTTATAGCTAAGCCAACAAAACAATGCAGGTGAAATCATAATCTCCACTGCGGAAGAATAATTGGTTGATGAAATAGAGAAACCAAATTACACGAAGAACAGCATTTATTCACAGCATAAAATCACACTAATGAGAAAATTACACTAAATAAATCTGGATTTTTATTTGGATCTGCACCAAATTTTACACCCTCATAGATACCCACCTCCTACATATGCCTGAATTTTCTCATCAAGATTCATGCATTATTCGCTGAGAAATTAACGAAAATGTGAAAAAAAACGCCCAATAAAAATTCCTGGATCCACCCCTTTATCCGGATCCGCACCAAAATTGAATGGTTTCTTCCTTGGCACATTCCCCATCCTCCCACCAAGTTTCGTTGAAATCCATTCAGTGGTTTTTGCATAATCCTGCTAACAAACCAACCAACCAACCAACAACTGACAGGGGTGAAAACATAACCTCCTTGAAGGAGATAACAATGGGTGAGAAAAGCTGGGAAAATTGTGTATGTGAGCTGATCACAATGGTGCTTTCAAAAATAGTGCTTTCTCTGTAGTAACCTATACAATCATAGTGCAAGACATGGTTTTGGTTTAAAGGGAAGAGACATCCAAGATCGACCCTGATTGACGCCCATTCAAGCAATATCATGACATGACTTAAAATCGGTGTGTCATTACTGCTGTTGCTAATTTAAATCACAAAGTGGGTTTCTGAATGCTCTGACTATTGTTTTTGAAAATGATTTGATGTGTAAAATATACCACCCTATTATATCAAGGTTCTTTATTTGTCACACAGAGCATACAAGACAATATGCAGTGAAATAAACTTTAGGCCCTCTAAGTTAAGTGTGTAGCTGGTAGGATTAAAAAGAAAAATAGTTAAAAGACAAAGAGATGATGATGATGAGATCAAAGTTAAAGAAAATATGTATTTTGATGACTTGCTCTGATTGTGTTTTTTTCCTTGATTTTTCTGCCTCTACCATGGGTGAGAAAGGTACAGTTAAATATTTTTTGTCTGTTTTGAGAAGTGAAAAATGATCGAGAGTCTGCACAGGTTGCTTTGTTTTGTAAATTGACTGGATTCTCCTGCCTGACTCGATCTGCTCTGTGCAGCTTGACACGGCTTCCGTCAAAAAATAGACTAGGCGTGTATTCTCCATGGAGCAGAGCCGGGAGCCGCTTCTCAAACTTGGAGCGCATCTGGTGGAATCAGGAGCATTGTCTAGGATGACTGGGATCAGCTCCCGCGGCCATGACGCAGCCAGAACGCAGATGTGCCCGGTGGAGTCTTCGGTTAATGAATCCTAACATATAAACAAGCTGATCAACTATAAACAAGCTGAGCTAATGTTAGCGGTGGCTCAGCCCATCCACACTGTGAGGGCAAGTTCAATGCCTTAATGTCCAACTGGGCAGGTGGAAAAAAAAGTGATGTCTGTAATGATATCTGAAAATAAATTGCATACTATGTCACCGAAGCAGAGCTTTTCCAGCTGAGCTGCATGTGTGAGGTTGTCTCACCACCAATCATTAAACAGGACTTTTTAGAAAATTCTGACACACTATAGAAGTTAACTCTGGGGACAAAAAAGTTGTTTACGACATTAGGTTATTATCAGTAAATATCTCTCAAATAATGTATGTGGAAGACTTACTTTCACTTTTACCAGAAGCTAGACATTGTGTCGTTTCAACAAGTGCTGTAGTACGAACGTATTCTTTTCAGAAGCATTGTAATCCAGCCTTGAACTGCAGTTTGTTTTTGGAGACTTTGTCCATAAAGATAAAGATAAGATAAATCCATAAAGATGAATCTGACAATGAATGTCCTCTGTGAGTTATTTATCCGTTTTTTCTGTGTTGAAATGAGTTATTGTTGTTGTTAGCATGGCTGTCAGTTCTCCACTGTCAATCCCATGGTGCCTTAGGCTGAGTTTGTCGACCAGTCAGCGATTATGCTCCAGCCCCGATCTCTAACAAATGTAAATGTCTTTAATGGATTGTGCAGTGTAATAACATGAGACTGACCCTACAAAACATTTACGGGGATGACGGTAATGAGCTCAATCACAGTCCTAACAAAAACGTTAAAAGTAAAAGTGACACTATATGAATATGAAGGTGCCAATAGTAGTGTGAAGATGGATCTAGTTAGTTTTGGTCAAAAGCGTATAGATGAATAATGTAAAAACAGTCCAGAAATCAGCAGCATGATAGACCTACTGTATGTAAAGGGTTCAAAGTGCAGCGAGAGACTCATTTATTGCTGTTCAGTATTCTGAAAGTATCTTCTCATCCTCTCCGTCCGTGCCTTTAGACTACAAAGGCGCTGTCCCGACCTCAGCATCCTGAACTTGAGATTGTGTCGATGTGTGGAGTCCTTCACTCTTTGCTTTGCTTTGTTCTTTGCAGCGTGTGGTTTAGATGTGGTGCTGGGTGACCTCAAAGAGAACCAAACACTGTTAGTGCTCCTTTGGACCCTATTCACTTCTCTAAAGCACCTTTTAATACCCCCTCTCTCTAACTTTATCCATCCATCTTTCACTTTATTCCCCTTTCTCTCTGCCCGCCTTTACACCCCTGTCTTCCTTTATGACTCCGTCTTACCCTCTTCTCATCCATTACTTTAGCCAACATTCATCCGTCCTTTGACCTCTGTCCATACTCCTGTCCATGCATCCATGATGGACTGTACAAAGCCTTGAATCTTAGGGATTACCTCCACAGGTTTACTCTCCCCTCCCTTACTCTATTTTCCTCCCTTCATGCCTCTTTTACTCTGTACAACCGTTGTTTTTTTAAAATCTTTATCTCTACCATTTGTACTCTCTCTTTCCTTTTACCGACATCTCTTTTTTTTCTCTCTCATCATCTCCCCGTCCAGGTCGCTGTCTATCCTTCAGTGAATAATCCCTCAGTCCTAGGTAGGATTGTGGGGCTGATAGAGAAGACATACAGCTTTCTGTTTACTCTTAGTAAGGTAATCTACGTTGTGATGTGGAGAGTTTGTCTGTGGCTAAAACGATTGGACAGAAGGCTTACCGAGGGAAAAATCACACTCATTGCTGAGGAAAGTAAGATGGTGTGAGACAGCAATAGAAGAAAAGACAAGAACTCTGAAACACTCACTCTCAATACTAACATACAACAAAACAACATAACAAGCAGACCAAGTCTCAGTGCCAGTAATGTGATGGGAAGTATGGTAACAATGACAGGAAGCATTCACTCAAATTAGGATTTTTATAGAAAAAGGAGATTTTTGCTTGCATTCAGCCTGTTTGTGCTTCGAGCTGTTGTAAATTGGCTGTTTGTTCATAGTATACACCCAGCAGACCCATACTGCAGCTCTTTCTGTCTCCAGGCTCTCAGCATTAAATAAGTCTGGTGTTGCCGAAACCTATTCAATTGTTAAAGTCTATGCAATTTATCCAGGGAAATTAAGGGTGGTCCCTTAATTTAGATGTAAACTGAACGTTGTTTCTGCAACAGCATGGCCTCACATCTGAAATTTACATCTGAAATTGTAAAGGATATTTGATAGGAAATGAAACAGTGGCCATGATTTTACAGCAAAGACCACAGACAGCCCAGCATGTGGTGTTATCATCCAGCCAAGGCTGTAGTGCTAAAACAAGAAAAAAGAAAGAAAAAAGTGGATAAACTATAAATGTGGTAGCTCTCTCACACTGTTTCTGTCTGAACTGTGCACAATGACAAGTAAGCTGGGGTGAGCAAAGTCTATTTTGTATTTAAAAAGGTATGTAAACAGAGTTTATGTCTGTTTACCCCAATTATAGCCCTGATTCAGTCAGGTATGGGGTAGGGTTTGTGATGATGTCTGAGTAAAGGACAGAACTCATCTGTTGCAAAGCCAACTTGGAGTGAAATCTGCTCAAAGCAGATACTTAATCAGCCTTGACATTTCACGGTGAGTGAACAAACCAACCATTTCAGGCCCGAAAAACATTATTCTGACCAATATCTAACACAAAACAACCAGCAGTGTTAAGGCAGCACAAAAACTAATGGGCAAACAAACTGATTAGGAAACATGGGGAGATGCGGTTAATGGATAAATGTTTGTCCCTTATTTTCCCTTTCCTAAGCACAATCCTAAACACATTCATTAAATATAACACACACACACACACACACACACAGACACAGACACACACACACACACACACACACACACACATAAATACAGTGGCCAGGGCTAACCTGGTTTCTCATGTTAATTTTGCATATGTTGGCTGTGATCGATGGATGTTCGGGCTAATGGTTATAAATGCATTAGCACCGAGACCTAATCAGCCAGGATCGTCCACACGCATGCACGTGCGTGCACACACACACACACACACACACACACTCTCTCTCTCTCTCTCTCACCCTCTAACTGTAATGTAGTTCAGAGTGTGGTGAGTGCTGCACTCTTCCGATTAAATTTCCTGTTGAGTTTCACTTCATTACTAAGTCATGAACTGCCATGTTTACAGACACAAGGGCAAGAATTCCATCTCATATAAAATATGTGTGGGATCATTTGTCAAAGAAAAAAACAGGCAGTTTTGCACTGAATTTGATTTAAGTTGTAATTTATAAACACAAATGGAAATCTAGATCAAATACAAGGAATAGGGCTACACTAAAATGTAGAATTAATCTCCAGTCATGATTCCAGTCTGTTCTTGAGATTCTAGAGAGAATATTCCCCTGCTATTGGTGCATAGAGAAGTAAGTGTTTTCACGGCTAACCTTGTACCTAAATTGATGCATGAACAACTCATGTTGATGTTTTCAGTTCTACATGGTTGACTTTCATGTCTGATATGAAGTAAGCTGTGATACATGTATGTTGTGTGGGTGGGGGCTCAGGGTCATTGTCGTACATTGGGAAGCTTTTATTGCACTTACAGTAATGTAGGCTAACAAGTTACTGTCAACTTGACAAACATTATTTTCACTTGGGTTAGTGTCTCCGCTTGATATCTGTACAGTAAGTCATTGTATTAGCTAGGCTAGCCAGATAGCTTAACACTTAGCAGGGCAAATTTCCAGTCAGGCTAATTACTGAAGAGAGGCTTTACTGCGGTACAATAAATACACTGAACATCTATATTGCCTCATTATGAAATACAGAGAGAGAAAATAGAGTTGTGCACATGGGCCTTGCAGTAGTCATATTAGAATTTACATCGTCAGTGACTTCTGCAGTCTTGGCAGCAGACACATATAGCAGGGAGGATGAGTGGAAAGAGAAGTAAGTGGAAACAAACGTAATTTAAAAATGCATTTTCAAAATAAGGCTTTTTCCAACAACATAGATAGAACTTCTGCCAGACACCAAGACTAATGTCTTTCAAAACATTTGATGAGTACCAGGCATCTGTTCACAGATTTTAAACCATAAAACATAAGCATTGGATTTTACCCAAATAAATCCAGTATTTTCAAATGTGACTCAACAGGGTATTGCTGAAAATAAATACAATGTTTCCCTCCCCCACCCGTTTTGTGGCAAAGCTGGATTTTTAATATCTGACTTTTGTTTGCATATGTAATGCCATCTAAGCTCATTGTGGAAAGTTCAGATTAATTTCTGAGGCAAAGATGAGGCTTGAATTATAAGAGAGAGCAGGGGGGAGCAGAGAGAAAGATAAAGAGGGAGAGAAACAAAGCTGACACAAACAAATAAAAAGACAGACAGGCCACAGGACAGAGACAGGCATTATCAGAAGAGTATTACTGTACCTCATAGGCTTGCAGGCACACAGCTCTGACAGCTCTTGTTATTGATAGAACAACAGACTCAGCTCTATGCCAAAAAAGAAAAGGTCACATTATACAATTTATGGTTTAGAAGGCAAATATGCTCCCTTTAAAAGTGCAAAGAGTTAGAACAGTGTTTTTTATACAGCCGCTGTGTCCACAGCTGTTTCTACACTGTAAAGTGTTACCCTATAATTGTGGGAACTGAGCAAGACAATATTGCTAACATTTTTATTATTTTAATTGGAGACATTAGACATTGTGGGATAAAAAGTGACAATGCCAGAAGAGGAGGAACATTTTAAGGGACTTATTTAAATGTGAAAAATTCCACTTGCTAATGAAATTGGATCTGAACTGAACTGATGTTAATTCTGGCCAGCTGCTCTCCATCAACCACACGTTGTTGTAGTGAACTGACCGAACTGTTCAGACAGCAAGCACCAAAAAATAAACAAGGGATAGAGGAGACGGATCATAAAGAAATAGGAGAAAAGGAGGGATGCAGGGAAATAAGAATAGTTGCTATCTGAATCCTTGATAATTCTTTTTGAAGGTTAAAGGACAGAAAGTAGTGTGCACTGTTTACAGACATCTGTAAATATTAGCTGCTAGCACTATTTGAAAGTTAGCTGCTCCACCGGAGTGTGCATTTGTTGTTGCCCGCTTTTGGATCAAACAGATGATGACTGGTGCATTTATTGACAATCTTATTGACAAGTGCTGCCTTATTATGTTCTGCGCCCTAGCTCATCTAAACTCGAAAACAAAAACTACATTGGATGAAGTGAGGGCGGAAGTTAGTGTGAGAAAAGGCATGTGTGGCGTCACTGTGAGATTTGTGTCAATTGCGTGAGTCGCAGGCTCAATGCGAGAGTGTTGGCAGCCCTGATTATAAAGCATGAAACATTAATCGTGTTTAGAATTACTCACATATGGAATCAAATTCTCACGATGCTATTTAGCAATGTTAATTACACTTAGATACTGCTGTCAATAAGAAAAAAAAAGTGACGTAACGGTGCAGTTGAGTGGTCCAAAGAAAACCTTATTTGTAAATTGTTATGGCCTCTATACAATAGTTAGCTAACATTTGCAGTGAGGATGTTAATGGCTAACTGTTAATCAATTCATTAGTATTTTGGGGAGCTACTGTGACTAAACACATTGAATAACACTTTGTGAATGAAGCTAGCCAGGTCAGACAAGCTGTGACCACTGACTGCTGGACTACCTCCGACTTCACTTCTGACTGATGCAGTCCATTGTGGAAATAAGTCTGGCTATGCGAGACTAGCGTGCTCCACACTCAGAGCCTTTGTCTGGCACACTTCAAACAACCTTGCAGAGCGCTGGATTAAATCGAAAGCACCTCTTGTATTTCATATTATTTTTTTAAAAAACGATTAAAAAACAAAACAGTTACCAGCAGGGGTGGAAGTAACAAATTACTTGTACTCACGTTATTGCATTAAGTAAGTTGTTTTTTTTGGTGTATTTTTTTAAAATCAGGAATTGTACTTTTACTTAAGTACTTTTTATAACAAGTTGTGTACTTGACTACATTTCAAGGTGAATCCATTACTGAGTAAAAACAATAATGCCCTTAAATTAAGAATGACGTCATAGGTTAAGGTTAGCATTATTGTACCTCAGCGTAGTTAAAATTGGTAAGTAAAATTGGCCCCATCTATACCTCAATCAATCACTGATTTAATGCACCACCCGGGAAGCACGCTAAGTGACACATATCAAACACACCCCAATGTCACGTGATCAACAGGTGGTTTGCAAAAGGCTAAAACCTAAAATGCTCATGGTGGATTCTCACCGGTTATTTCTAAATTTGCTACATCGCTGATGAACTTCTACCTTCAGTGAGGTATGTGAGGACTTTCTGCTCTTTCGGTTTCTGTCAAAGCTGTGACAGCAGAGGAGCACAGTGGGACAGAGAGGCTAAGTGGACTGGTTATAGTGGGACAGAGAGGCTAAATGGACTGGTTGTAGTGGGACAGAGAGGCTAAATTGACTTATTATAGTGGGACACAGAGGCTAAACACATCCTGATGTTGTTCCACAAGTGTTGTTGGATCTTCACTGAATGAAACATTGAATTTGTTCATTTAACAGTGACATTATATAACACCCCACCCCCCATCTTCGTCACACTGAGACAGCGATGAATCTTCTGCTTTAGCCATAGATTTTAATGCAGGATATGCCATTGTTAAGTTATGACAAGTAATTTCATGTAGCATTCATTTGCTGTATTAATAATCAGTAATTGATTAAAGCTTACAAAGGTTATACATTTGACACTACTTTTGCAGCTAAAACCTAATGAATTAGGTAAAAGGAAACAATTTTTTGTTGTTTAATTTATTCTGTTCTTGATTTCAATTAATGGCCAAATGACTAAAAAACAATGTGAATAAATTTGGCTGGCTTTGTTGAAGGAAGAAAATAAAACCAAGCAAACAGGGCAATTAAAACAAAGTCTTAGTCACATTGATATCTAAGAACAGGTAGTGTATTCCATGGAAATGTTTTGTCTTTTTTATTTTTTACCAGTTTATATTTCTTTCTTTCTTTCTTTCTTTCTTTCTTTCTTTCTTTCTTTCTTTCTTTCTTTCTTCAACATAACATTCTAAATGTAAACACTTGTATGTAATCACTTAAAAAAAAGAAAGAAAAAAGATTAGGCTCCTTCCTTCCTCCTTAGGGGCCACATCTTACAAAAGATGTCTGCTGTTTTTGTTTCCCTTGCAGCTCAACAGCGTCTGGTCCATCTTGAGCCAAACATCTTTCTTCATAATAAACAATGATCCTGTCTTGTATAACATGGCAACAATTCCCACCAAGTTGATTTAAACAACTTTAAAGCAAATTCGGAGATTTGTTTCTAAACACATTATACATGTTAGAAAGTACTTGCTGAAAACATGTGACAAGACTGTAGAACCGTGTAGTACTGAATTGTGGAGTTAGGCCATTTTTCTGTTTTTCACCATTTCTGTGTTCAGGATTTGTTTTTGAGGCGGGGCTTAATGGTGGCTCGATGACGCACTGGAGCCATACTTACCATTGCCCCGCCCATAACACTATATAATAACTAGAGTGCATTAGCATCACTGGTTCTCCCGCTCAATCGCGAGTTATTACAGTACAGTACAACAGTTATTACCACAACCTACTTTTTGCTAGCTAGCTATGCATCTTCCCTGGATGCCGGAATTTGTAGAACAGCTCGGTCTCATCATTTAAATTTCCAATGAATGATGAGAGGAATTAGAGGTGCCACAGTGACGGAGAGCTGAGGATCACCACCAACACCCGCCTCTGCAGTGACTATTTTACACCGGAAAATTTTACCAACTTTCATCAGAGACAACTGGGATTCACGGATAATCCGCTGTTACTGGTGAATGGGGCCGAACCGACTGTCTCCCTCCCCGGCCTTCATCCTTCCATCCTGCCAAAATCTGGTGCCATCGTCGGCAGTAACGTTACGTGCCCACCAATGAGTGTAAGTTGCCTTGTGTGGCATTTCGATTTAGTCGTCAATGCAGATGATAAGTTTCTATTGAGTGTGTGTGTGTGTGCAGCGTGTGTGTGCGTACGTAGCAGCAGCCTTTTGACGGTCATTTTTACACTGTCCATGTGTAATCAGAGTAAACAGACAAGCTGTATCTAA
>JBBPCS010003838.1:0-11876 GCA_037974645.1 Hollardia meadi
GGGGATTTAATTCTTGCATGTTTTGTTTTGTTGTGCATGATCGCAGCCCCTATGTGTCCGCATGAGGAAAGTTCAAGGAAGGCTATTAGAGTAAAAATATTGCGCTAGGCTACTTGATGAGTTAAATAAGAAAAAAAGTATTAAAGTATTCCTGCAAATGCAGTGAGGAAGTTCAAGTTCTGAAATTTTTGATTTATTTTCATGAATAAAAATGTTTCAAAACATCGCCCCCTCTGTTTTTTTCACAAATCGCACCATGGTTATGAGTGAAGAGCAAACATAATAAAGAAGAAACAATACTGTATATTGTTAAAACGATGGACAATATGTGACCCCACTGCACAAATAACTTAAGGAAGTTCAATAGGCACTTCCACAAACAAAGGGAGCAGAAATCTCATATCCGTATAGATACTTCTCAGGTAGGTACCTTGATTGTAGTGCTTCAGTAGAGTTAGAAACCTGAATCTGACACAGAATCAGTGTCAGCTCAAGGACACTTCAGCAGCACAGATGCTTGTTGACCCCAAACTCCTCCAGCTAAAAGACATTCCAAACAGCCACTTGATCACCCTCCCACACACTGTAATTTGTCACGTGTGCTACAGTAGATTAAGGCTCTGTCGCAACCGATTCCCTTAAAGGACAGGTGAAGACTTTAATTAAATACACTTCCATATATGGCTCACCCACAGAGTCACCATTAACCAAGCAAAATGCCTTGTGGTCTTCATCGTTCATAGATCCATGGATGAACAAAGATCTTAAAAACTCACATGCTATGTGTTTATTGAAAGGTTATTGGTCACTTTAATCATTCCTCATGTCTATAATTGCTGTGAAGCAATCCCTTAGTAAAGTAAGTACACTGTAAAAGACTGGAGACAAAATCCGCAGTCCTGGTTCCGACAAATTCCAACAAAACAGCAATTTAGTGGAAGCTAATATGAGACTCAAAATTCATCCTCGCAGTTAATTATAAGTTTAATGCCCATGTTTTTGTCTTGACAACAAACCTTCATGTGACAGTATCCCTATTTCCTACTGTGGCTCAGCAAGGAAACAGTGTCTGGTTAAATTTTTTGAACTAAATGGTTTGGTTTTATATACACTTTTCACATTCACCCATTCACACACATACATTCATACACTGGTGGCAGAGACTACCATCTAAGGTGCTCATCAGAAGAGGTAACCATTCACACATACACTCACACACCAATGGCTGTGCCTTCAGGGGTAATTTGGGGTTCAGTATCTTGCCCAAGGACACTTCGACGCGTTGCACGGGTCGGGGATCAAACTACTGATCCTCCAATCAGTGGATGACCACTCTACCTCCTGAGCCACAGCCGCCCCAAAAAACACAAAATCTTTGGAGATACCAACTTGATTAGGCTAACTCAGACTACAGAGGTATGACCTCATGGACAGGATGGAAAGGGGGAAAGATTACAACCAATAAAAACATGTCTATAACATGTCTGTACTGTATTAAAATAGACTTGAAAACTAAAAACGTAGCTAAACAAACTGGAACTGAATTTCAATTGTTTAGGAAAAGGATGCTTCATTGTTGTTTAATCCCTTGACTGTTAATGCTGTTTTTATACATTTTTTGCAAGTTGTTATGGGTAGCCCTTGTTGGCTTGGGCAGTGTTGAAAAAATTTGTTTGAATTGCAGTCTTGCAATTTTTTTGCAATCAAAAGTTTGATTGCACATTTGATCATCCGAAACAACTGATACAATAAATATGAATATAAAAGAAACATTTGTAGAGTCCTGCTCCCGCCCATGGTATGGTGTTCATATTAGGACATCCTCAGCTGTCAGAGTCAGGTCTCAGACATCAGATGAAACAGCATCAGGTCTCGGGAAAACCTCTGTCAAGTCTATGGAATTGCACCATTGAACGTCAGGCGAAACAGCTTCAGATGAAACGGCTTCAGGCGACAAAAGGTCTCAGACAGAAGAGAGAGTGGGTTGCTAGGTAACGTTAGCTAAATTAACAAAGTGTTCTTGAATAGATAACTAACGTTAGCTGGCTAATATAACACATAAACCTTTTCTCTTCATAAATAATAAGAGAAGACAAACATATTTCTGTATTCTGTAGTACTATCTATGATTATGTATGATAACAATTAATCACTTTTTTGGATATAAAATTAATAGATAATAAAAATTAATTAATAATAATTTCTTCGGTTAGCCTAGCTACCTAGCGCTAGCTTAGGACACTAGATAAGCTGTTGGCAGTAACTATGGTAACATAGCTACTACTGCCTTTTTGTCTGATGTCTGAGACCTGACTCTGACAGCTGAGGACGTCCTAATATGAACACTGTACCATGTATATCCCAGCTGTATGTCACGCCTCTTTTATGTCACGGGTGGAGAGGAGAATTCTGCATAGGATACACCTGTGCATCCATGCTACTCTGTCCTCGAGATGCATTTTAGGAATTGAGACCTCCTCAAGATCCTTACTGAGATTGATTTTCGGGTCACAAACAGGAAGACGGAGGAGAGAGGGGACAAGGAGGCACGAACAAGAGAAATGAGAAGAGCCCACAGAATCCAGACCACTTTCCTGTGATGTCAGGCCAGGTAAAGTACTAATCGAAGGTTGCAGAAACTAATAAATGAACAAATAGCTGAAAGAATTAGTCATTCTTCAAACCAGTGACTCATGAATCTTGCAGGGGACAAGCCCCCCTCTGTAGCAGCAGGAGACAAGCTTACTGTAAAACATGTCTGTTTTGTTTTGTGCTAAGAAAGACGTTTACTTCTTTTGCACCAATGGAGATTTAAAAAAAGCAGCTGATATTAAACTTGTGGGTTTGATCTGGGATTTACTTGACACTTAAAGCTTACTCAGTTACATACATAGCACACACTTACATTTGCCTGATACGGTGAAGAACAGTGGATAAGTGCAAGGAGCAAAGACATCCATTGGATTCCACATATAGGCACTCCCTGTTATTCAGCAGCCAATGAGTAAATGCCTTTAATCAGGGTGTACTGAATGGGAACGAGCTTCATCATCTGTATGTGTGTGCCTCAACGTGTATGGTGTGCTTGACTGGCTTTAATTATGAAACTACTTTTGTTAACGGAACTCTGCTTCGCTTTCACTTTGGCTTTGACCTGGGAGCATCAAGTAATGAGGAGCTTGTCATCTTTACAGCCATTAGCAGATTATCATAAAATAGACGCCTTGATTCTCTAGGACTGTGGTGTTGACCTTACGAGTCCGCAGGGAGATATATGATGGTCGTTGTCACTCTGTCACTCCGAATCACCTTTCGTCACCTGGATGGGTAGAACATCACGGTCTCTGTTCATCTTATTTAACCTTTGCATTCAGCAGAGACAGACTGATCTGTACAATGAGCAGGCATGGACTGAAGGACTATACCATGATTACATCCGCCAAGGAGGTTATGTTTTCATCCGTGTCCGTTTGTTAGTTGATTTGTTTGTTTGTTTTCACCAGGATTATGCGAAAACTACTGAATGGATTTACACGAAACTTGGTGGAAGGATGGGGCATGGGCCAAGGAGAAGCCCATTAAATTTTGGCACGGCTCCGGATAAAGGGGCGGATCCAAGAATATTTTTATCTCTAAATCTAAAAAAACTTTCTAAAAAAAAAAAAAATCAGCGTATTTAAATGTGTTTTCATAGGGGATGTGTGTGTGTGTGCGTGTGTGTGTGTGTGTGTGTGTGTGTGGGGGGGGTGGGGGGTTAGAGACTAGTGCTAGAAACCTGCAACGACCACCAAGGTGCCACTTTATTTGAAGGTGTGTACATAAGGCACCTATATAACATGACATGACACCTACATAACCATGACATAATACCTGTCATGAACATGAAGGAATGTTTATGACTGTTATTATTACTATTATTCGGTAAATTCTGTCATTTTTAATGGGGTTCGGCTTATTTGACCGTATGACACTTATTGACAAACATTCATAAAGACTCCTTCATGTCCATGACAGCGGTCATGTCGTTTTAATTAAATACAAGTTTATTCTCCCCAACACTTCTCTAAATATTTAAATATGAATGGTAAAAAATAAAACCCACCATGCTAACTTCATTTGAACTTTATTAAAAATGAACATTTTTAATTAAAACCCATTATTATTATTGTAGTTTGTTACATTTTTGCCCCTCCATCAAACATTTGTCATCTTGTCACCTTTTTCATTCCGTTTTTTTCTTTTTTAACCACATCACAGTAACAGTCACTTCTTTTCAATCTGGTTTGACCTTGCAGTGCCGTCATCCATGCTCGGTGAATTACCTGTCCTTCTCCAGTGCACTATAGTGTAACTTAGTGTAACTAACTATAGTAGAACTTAATGAACCAGTTTATGAGGAAAACATATCTTAACCTAGTCAGCCACAGGGGAACGTAGCTCCTATTCAGGCATTTAAACGGGGCATCAACACTGCAACATGCATCCCTCCTGTGCTCTAGGGGGGGTTTATTGATTTTTTTTTTCCTTTCCAAGTCTTTCTTTTTGCTGCATACACTCAAAAACAAGATTTTCTTGCCGATACCAAAACAATGAAACAGATTGACTGCTCTCCAAGTTTCGGGGAACACTTGGCAAAGGAGAACATCAGAGTTAACAAGATTATGAATTAATTTTCAAGAATTATTCATTGCCAATTCGGATGCAAAAGCTTCTTTAAAGAACTTCCACAGGCTGTTGGTCTCCAAATTTATGTCAGCGAAGCAGCTTTGCTTTCTGACAGTAGAGCAGGTTGATTCTGCCTTTTGGAGACTTGGTCATATTGAAAGCATCTATGTAGATACCTGATTCAGATTAACAGGTAACAGTCTACTGTGCAGTGCAATGCATTCCATTGACACTGACATATCAACTAGGATTTGTATTGCAAAGTTGTACTGCAGGATATAACTGCGAGCCCATGCCTTCTGTAAAAAAGGTTCATCATAATATTTAATGACATGCAACTAAGGCCTCCAATCAAAATCAAACCAGGGACAGTGCAATTACATGATATGCACCTTGACCACTGGGCTCCTAGGATGCCCCACAATTTAACATTTAACTGGAAAACCTTCTTTATCTTCACCAGTTGTCTTGATAAAGTCTGCATGATTATTCACAGCACTAATTCCATCAGTGTGACAATGTCTAGTCACCGCTCCGCTGCTCCGAGTTTCTCCTTTTTAAACAGAAATACTGTTTTCATTCACTAATCATTTCCACTCCTACTCTATCATTTCTGTATTGCTGTTAAACTACCGTCGATAAAACTGAATGATAGATTTCACACATTAAAAGTCTCCCAGTGACTCAACGGCATAATCCCACCCCCTTTAATCGTAGGCTTTCATTCTGCAAAAAATCTGCACAGTGTTGGATGTCGCTTAATAGCTGTATTTCTGTTAAAATAGAAACTCAGAGCTGCAGAGTGGTGAGCATGGTGCTGTTGTACTCATGAAATTGATGGAAATGAACATTACACTGAAATTACAATGTCAACCATAGTAAAGTTAATTCCCTCCACAGGTGCAGATCCCAGGGGGGTTAAACGGCATCACGGCTAAAAGAATTTACAGTAATGTTAGAAGTGTTAAGTGTTACTATGTATAAAATAACTTGTACATGAGTGACTGTAAAGATAAGATGTTTGTTTTTACACTGTTGTCAGACAGTAACCTAAATTGTAGGATTATTTTTCACAGGATCCTAACAAGAAAAGAAAAAGGAAAAATAAATGAGAACACACATTCAGGAGCAAAAGAATATTTACACATGTGCACACACTCACAATGATGCACATGGCGGATATCAGTTCAATCACCACTGTACTATGCACTGCTCTCACTTAATATGGCCGTTAGCAGAAGCAGGGCTCGGTGTAAACAACAATAACAATCAGTCCTACAACAAAAGATTCTTTATTTCCCTCTGTTGTGCCGAGCGCTGATAAAGATGACAAATGTGGCTCGGCAGCACTCAGCTTGCTCTGCTCTCACTACAGTCTCATTTCCATGACTTATTCATGGCAGCAGAAGGAGAGGGGAATCGCTGAGCAAACGGAGCATTGGCGCTCTGCACTTCTGTTTTTAACTGTGTTCCTACAACTGGCTAAACACCAGCTAAACGCCAGCGCTCCCATATGAGATACATATCTGTGGTGACACAAAAAGCTTTCAGCTCCTACTGGAACCACAAGGTGAAGTGAAGTTGACCTTTGACTTTTTGGACATAAAATGCCATCACTTCATCATTTTATCTTGTTAGACATTTGTGTGAAATTTTGTCATAATCAGCATATGAATTGGTGAGTTATGACTAAAAAATGCGTTTAATTGGTCACAGCAACCTTGAACTTTGACCTCTGACCACAGCTATCACCAGTGCAGAGACAGCCATTATGCAACGGCAATCTTTTGTTAAGTTTGACTGGATGGCCTCTTTGGTGTTCTGACAAAAATAGTTTTTTCAAGATGTGAATTTCTTTGTGGCCTTTATATATTGAGAAGTCATGGTTTTAATTGCTGATCCATATCCCAGAATCACATAAACCTCTCTATACACAGCAACAGTAATCCTAACAGCTGTGTGTTACATGTTACAGGTTGACTGTAATTTTGATGTTAAGGCATTGCAACTGTGCAATCTCATAAATGCTCAAAGTAATATAATTAACATATATGTGTACACAAACATGACTCTGAATGAACTATGATTTTTCTCCATTACTGGTGGATGTGAAAATAGCTAACATGTTTCCTTATCAACTTATTGCAGGTTTAAAGCAACATATTTGTTTGATCTTGGTGAAAAACATGAAGTTATCTGTTCTTAGAAACCGCTAGTGCTGAACATGACAAAATACAGCAGGATGGATATGTCACTCGCTACTGACAAAGTACAGAAAACATAACACAGCTAGCATAACACAATGCCTGAATGACTGATAGTAAAGGAACGATAATCCTCTCTGAGTATCAGGCTAGTTCCAATCCGGTGCTTTGTAACACTTCAACATACAGAACTTTTGCAGAAATTTCCTTAAACAAGAGGAAGAGAACTGTAACCAAGAATTTATCTGACTATATTGGCAATATTTCTATCTTCTGAGTATAAGATGTGTTATGATAAATGATATGTTACATAGCTGGGTCCTCATAGACAGCCACTTAGAGAAGAGATCACTGGACAAAAGTTCTCAATTTGAAAAAGCAAAAGCCCAAATAGTTCCAACAAAAGTTTGTACAAATTCACTCTTTCCTAAGTCCCGCCACCCCCTCAAATGCAGACTAGCCAATAATAATGTGGTGTTGGCCAGTTGTGCGGCTGATGACCATAGTCTATGGAAAACACAAGCACATGTGAGCACGGCCTCAGTCAGACTCACCTCCTGGTGTCATCGTCCGGTCCCCTCGTCCTATATGTGCGGACCCAGTGCTCCAGCTGCTGCATGGAATTGGTCCTGGACAGGCCCCTCTCTGGCTCCTGGACTAGAGCAGGGGACTTTGCTGGACCCCCAGCCAGGCTGGCGTCCACCTCTGCTGGGCTATAGTCCACAGTCTGCTCCCCCACCACGGACCCTGAGCCGTTGACCTGCACAGGCTTTTGGACATTGAGGTTGGCCTGTCCCTGGCGAGACGCAGACACTGCGGCTGCAATGGCAGCGGCCTGTGCTGGCTGAAGCTTGATGCTGCTGATTTTAGTCAGAGACCTCTCTGCACTGGGGTCTCTTTGGAAGCCATATTTATCCCCACCACGCACCGTAGCATACTTCTCTACATCTCTGAGAGTAGCGTATTTGTCCCCTTCTCGTAGCGTACTATATTTCTTCACTTCCTTCAGAGTGCCGTATTTGTCCACAACGTGTATGTTGCTGTATGTCTCCTTTAATGACAGCTGTCTCCTCACCTCCTTGTGAGGAACGTATTTCTGTCCATCTTTCTGGAGCGTGTGCCTGTCTCCTACTTTCTGCAGTGCATATTTTTCTCCATCTTTCGTGAGCAGGTACTTCTCTCCATCTTTTGATGGAGCATATTTGTCTTCAGTCGGCGTCACCGTGTACTTTTCGTCCACTTTCTGAACAGACTGCTTCTCCACATCCCTGTGGATTGCGCACACCTCTCCGTCTTTCTGCAGCACAGATTTCTCCCCGTCTTTTCGCACCAGATACTTCTCTCCGTCCTTGTGGAGGAGATACCTCTCTCCGTCCTTCTGAACTGTGTAGCTCACGCCGTCTTTCTTCAGGGAGTACCTCTCTCCATCTCTCTGTAAAGTATAGTACTCGCGCTCCCTTTGGCCATTGTGTTTCTCTACGTCTTTTTGCCGTTTGTCGTCAGCTCGAGATAGGGAGTGTTGTCGCACAGGCTCGCGGTTGCGTTCATTGTTCTGGATCTCGGGGCGGGTTAGGACTCTGTGGTTCAGTAAGTTGTTCAACTCCTGAGGTGTCCGCTGGTCCACTTTCAACTTGTCTAATCTGGAAAGAAAGACAGGAACGTGACAAAGAATAAAGCAAAAAGTTTTCGAAGATAACACATCTGACAGCCTTTCTATCGCTGTCAACCGTCCTTTCTGGCCTTCAACTTCTTAGAAATGTCTGACCTCTGCCCTAAACCCCTTTATTAGGTCAGCGACAGTCAAGAATTATGGCTGTTCGGGTTACAGGCTTCATAGTCCCACCCAAGACTTTAAACCTGTGAATATTTCCCTCACACAAGACTGACATGACACTGAATTTAAAGAATTTCCGTCAAGATTTTCATGAGATACTGTGGCACAGACGGACGGACAACCCGAACACATGCTTTTGGTCCACGGCTTTCGCTGGCGTGGAAGCATACAAATGGAAACATGAGAGCTCCTCAAAAATGAAGCCAAAACATCTTGATCACCCCCTGGTGGCTGGCTGCAGTATAGGTCATAAACTCCTCCCTCTCAATGTTATCAGATACGTAGGACATGGGCCAAAAACTCAAAGTACACATCAAGTGCATAAAAAAAAAGAAGAGGTTTCTGTCATTTTCTGTCAGGTAGTTCTTATCACGCTGCTGTATGTTTATTTTTCTGATAAATTTGGTTCTAATGACTAAAACCAGCTCCACCACCCGATCACTACTGTGCACACTCTGGCTGCAAATGATGTCACCAGTGCAAGATGGCAACGCTCGTATCCGGGATATTTGGGGTTTTTATTATTTCAGTGGGAGGGAGTGGAGACACGTCTTTAAATATGTCAATGGTTTTGACATTGGCTGTCAGTCCTGAATAAGAAGAAACTCTTAACTAGAGCATTTTTAGGTTCACTTCGAATGGCTCTTGAAATATAATAGAAATACTCATATTATATTATATTTGAGCACTAGCATATGTGGTTCCACTGTGGTGTGTCTCAAATTTCATTTTACAACCATCATATCTGTGTGGGCGTGTCCCTGTGGTGAGCACCGACCTTCTGACTGGTTCAGTGTGGACGAGGGCAGCATCCGTCATGACTTTCATCCAGGATTCCATCTCTTTGGCTGTGTCAGTGCAGAAATAATACGTCCGCATGTTGGGGTGGGTGGCCTGACGATGTAGGGAGAGAGGGGGGAGATATTGACAGTGAGAGAGAGATAAATAGGAGGGAGACGCAGATCGACAGAGAGGGAGAGAGAGAATGAGATAAAACAGCAGTGTGACAAGCAGCGTTGGATGGTGACCTTGAGATAGCAGCAGGGAGTCTTTACATCATTCATGTTAGCAGGAGAGTGTTGTGAACAGTATGTGAGTGCGTGTGTGTGTGTGTGTACTCTGCTTGTCTGCTTCCCCATGTGTGTTTCAGTTCAAGTGTGAAAACACCTACAGTAAGT
This sequence comes from Hollardia meadi, assembly GCA_037974645.1. Lineage (NCBI taxonomy): Eukaryota > Metazoa > Chordata > Actinopteri > Tetraodontiformes > Triacanthodidae > Hollardia > Hollardia meadi. The sequence goes on from JBBPCS010003838.1 coordinate 9,882, forward strand.
GTGAAAGTCTTCAAGGTATCTTGGCATAGGTAGTAAATAGCCACCTTAGTTAAACGATTTGGGAAATTCCCTTATTCACTTTGCTTTCAATTGTGTGATAAGAAGATGGATATCACTCTCATGTCTGTGTGTTAAGTACAGAGCTTTAGTGAGGACTTGGTTAGCCTTGCTTAGCATAAAGACAGGAATGCTCATACCATCCCAAAGTCTTGTTATCACAGTGAGGTTGCCAGCTTTGTTCATGTACATCGTTCCAGAGGCCAAAATCAAAACCTGTCTCCACTGACCGTATCTGGACATACTAGCTATAGCTGGAAATGTTTCACAAGAAATAGTTCCCGCATGTGAACACAAACTGTATAAATGTTGGTTTATGTACAGATCAAAGAAATGGAAAAAGTGTTAATTAATGAGCTCATAGGTGCCAGTATACTCCATCAGAAGTGTTTGTCGGAGGGTCGAAACGGGTGGGAAACCCTTCCCCCAAAACCTTTCAGACATTGAATTTGGCAGGCTGAGATGGAACTTTCATTCTATTTCTGTGATTTGAACACCCGAGTACAACACTATGAATCTGTTCCAGGACACACTATCTGAAAATGTGTGCCGTTCTCCCCATATTTAACGCCTCTACACCTTTGATATCCGCCTGTTTGTGAAAATGAGACCAGCACGTTAAAGCAGCTACTTTTGTTATCCAGTCAGAGTAAGTGTGTAAATTACCTTGTACCTTACCTCCTACCTTCGAGCCCTTAAAGGTGCATGTGAGCGATTCTGGAGAAAGATAGTTGATTCTAATTGACAGGTTATCAAATATTGAAACTGTGACCAACCAACACTAAGCGTCGCTATTTGACGACCTGGGAATGAGACCCAGCAATCAACCATCTTTCTCAAGAATCACTCACGTGCACTAAAATGTACATGCAGCCAGCCCGGCTACCAAAACCAATAACAGAGAGGCTCGGATTACAACACACACAGAGGGAGTGTGACTTCATTCTCTGCTCAGGACGCCTTCACTCAACTATATCTTTACATAGCAAATAGATGTTTGCTGCTATAATAATTTTCAAAATCTCATATAAAGAACCTTTAAGTAAAATATTCTTATCCAGAGCTTTTATTTCATCACATCAAAATCACATATCTGCTATCTATAACAATTTCCTGTGGTTGGTTTTGTTTGCGTTCACACCACAAACAAACCACTCCAGATTCCGATTGGAAGCTCGGTCCGCTTGTTTTGTCCTCCATCTGAGGGCGACTGCTGTGTTCACATTGGCACCAAACCGATCTTAGGGAGGAAATGCTCCCGGTTTTGGAACAACAGCTCCAAAAGAACCAGGTGTTTAAATTCCCAATTTTAACTGACCTTTAAGCAAGAGCCGTGCATTTTACCTTGAAGGCGTATTTCCTGCTGATGTGGTCGTCCACCGACAGCATGGAGATGTGAAAACTGGGCAGCAGGATACTTCCCAGGATGCTATCCTCTTTCTCATCTGCACCAAAAAGAAAGTAAAATGGTCATGTGTCAACATATTAGAGAGGGACAGTTGCATTCAAAGCCACATCGACCCACACTAAACTGAGTCTGAATCTGGCTCAGGTTCAGTGAGCATAAGTTCAATAAGGATTAATCACTATGAAATTAGCCCCTCCTCCCACTGCCATTGGAAATTATGCCCTTGATTGTGGTCTCCATATTGTTGGTGAGTCTTGCCGTTGACTTTGAGAACATGGAGGTCTAGCATTATCTGGTCGCCGGCGTGATGATGGAACAAAACCTGCTGAGGCTTATCAGACCATGGCAGACAGTGACAGAGAGAGAATGAGATGATTGTACATCCTTATGAGCTGCGTCCACTTTCTGTGTGAACTGCAATCTTTTTTCCACTCCCTGCCTGTGGTACACAGCGTGGAACACACACACACACACACACACACACACACACACACACACACACACACACACACACACACACACACACACAC
>JBBPCS010003839.1:0-11875 GCA_037974645.1 Hollardia meadi
TGTGTGTGTGTGTGTGTGTGTGTGTGTGTGTGTGTGTGTGTGTGTGTGTGTGTGTGTGTGTGTGTGTGTGTTTCTTACCACTTCTGGGGGCATCCTGGTTACCACATTATGGATAGCCTTCCCAAGGATGCACAAGGAGGAGAGAACGAACACAATCCCAAGGACCACACATGCTCTGCAAACACACAGACAGAGAGCAGCATGTTAGGAGTTAGCTTCAGCCACTGTGACCCCTTTGCTAAACCTGCCATGAGGAAGCTGCACAGAGTTGAAACAAAGCAATCACCCAAACAAGCTGACTGCAACAGCAGTCACACTTTATCCCAGTTCTTGTTTCTATACCTCTTGCATTTTATTATTTTCCTGCTGCAGCTACAACCCAAACAAATGTTTACAGTATCCCCACATGAACAGTAATAAAATGATACTGGCAGTGGCCTTTGGCTGTCTGGCCAACCAGGAAAGGTTTAAAGGAAGAGCTAGCAAGTGTAAAGGTAAGTCTACTGATATATCAATTCTCTTCAATCATGCTAAAGATTGAACTTAATTTCACAGGCTGATGATACAATTACTCACATGAGACTCTGTCAGGCACAGTGCATGATGTACAATGTTACAGCAGTAAGAGCAGCAGCCTGAATTCAGTGATAATACATACAAACAATCTCAAAACCAAATTTCCAAACATTTAATACGATCTGAGGTGTCAGAAGACTGTTGGTGGTCTATTTAAGCAATTTCCTGTTGTGATGTTAGTTTATGGAAAAAAAACAAAAAAAAACATCAGGCATAATGAGGGGAATGTTTTCTAACACATCTGCTGGACCTGAATTACAATATCTATGTTAGATCTATCTCATTACAGAAAACACAGTATCTAACAGGTGCAGTGAAGTGGTCTGTGTTCTTTCATGATATGGATTGTGGTCACTCAGAGTAAACAACCACATTAAGCAGAAAACCTTTGAATCCTACATCTTTTTAAGAAAAGATTCTCTCCAAGGCACACTTGAAAATTACTCAATTTTAGAGTTACAGTGATTTTAAGTGCTGAAATCACTGACTGTATATAAAGATGGACGACATGAGAGCTCTCCAAAAGTGAAGCCAAAACATCTCGATCGCCCCCTGGTGTTGGGCTGCAGTATAGGTCATAAACCCCTCCTCCTCCATGATTTCAGGTAGGACATGGGCCAAACTAAAAACTCATAGTACACATCAAATAAATTTTTCCTAAAGATGGTTTCTGACCTTTAAGGTAGTTCTTATCACTCAAGTCTTCAAGTCTTCATTTTTCTGATCAGTTTGTTTTTAATTAGTTATTTAATGCTTTAAAAACAAGGTGAAACATCATGATTGACAGCTGAACCCTGCTCGCGATTGGGCGGGCGGGTGTATGGGCAGGTAATTTGGTACTGCGGGTCCGCTGCCAGGTGGCTACTGCGCAGACTCTGGCTCCGAACAATGTCACCAGGGCAAGATGGCCGTGCTCATATCCCAGGTATTTTGGGCTTCACTTTTGTACAATGGGCGGAAGTGGAGACGTGTCATCCATCTTTATTTATGTCAATGGCTGAAACATGTATGCATTAACAAGAAATTTGTCCATTAATATCACTGTCATGGGAATCTAAGCAAAATGATTGATGGCATAATAAAAAAGCTAGTAAATACAAATGTAGCCTGAATACACATACACACTTCAAATTTGCCCCAAACTCATTCAAAATGGGTGGGATGTTGTTTTTGTATGTAATACTGGAAGATGCATGTTCTGTAAAATACTTTTTACTTATACTTCACGACATCTCTGATGGAAATATTGCACTTTTAACTCCACTACAATTATTTGATCATTACAGTTACAATTAACTTTACAGATTAGGGTTTTACGTTAAAACATATAATAGGCTTATTGAACAGAATGCATTGATAGAGATGAAACCAGTGGCTCTCAACCACTTGTCAGCTTGTCCCTTTTCAGATGTTGAACAGTTCCACCAATGACACTTTTCCTAATAAAAGTTAATAACTGTTTGAGGACTAAAAACATATAATTATCAACCATTACACAAAAAGTCCTGTCACAAAGCTGAAACGGCACTTTAGTTAAGTTTAGGCACAAAAACTTCTTTGTTAGGTTTTTGGTGTCACACGGGACACAAACTCTCCTGAAAGTTGTGTCCCCATCCAGATGCTAAAGGGCACTTTCTGCATCTGGATGAGAAGCCAAGGGACATGATAAATTGGCATCAAGATGCAGAGGGCGTGGCTAAATGGAGGTATTTGATGCCCTGGGGATGAGTGCAGGATGATTATTGGATGGTAGAGTTGCAGCTCAGTCTTTCATCATCAACGACACCTCTGACCTGAAGAGGTGCTATTGTAAGATGAACAAGGCTCTGTGCAACCTGACAGCCAGTTGATGAACTGATAATTGATGGATTAACAGGCTTGTGTTTAGCAGTGATGTACGGTGACACTTTGTTCAAATAAAAAATACATTGCTCCACTCCCTCACACCCTCAAATGAAGAAGTTGAGACTAAAATGATTTAATCTGCCCAACTGAGTGTGTACAACATGACTGAAAGCCTATCAAGACAGGGCTTCACGTGGCCTTCATCAATCCAAAATGTTCTCCAAAACACAATGGACTTGGTAGATACAGCAATCCAACACTTCGACCTTGCAAGAACACACCACTTTTCATTTTTTCCACCTTTTCTGTTTCTCAGCTCTCAGAAGGAAGCTAAGCGGTTTATTTTTTTATTTCAAGACACATACACACATGCATGAAGTGACTGGATTGTAAGGCAAAGGAAGGCAAAGGTCTCTCAATTATATCCGTACTTTAACGTCCATTCATTAAATTTCCCATTCAATAAAAACAAGATGCCACCAATGAATGGCTTGATGTGAATGAAACTGATGTGAATCATTAGGCTATGGCCTTCACAGTCACCAGATCTCCACCCGATGAACACTTTTGGGAGATTTTGGACCAATGTGCACATTAAAGCTGTTGTGACACCTTACTGAGATATTTAATGTTTCTCGTCCTGCATTTTTTACTTCTTTCCTCACCGCCCTTCTTCAAGTTATCTTGGACCTCAGGGGTCTGAGAATTTCATCTTCCCTTCTTAAACAACTAAATGCCACCTCCACATCGATAAAATTTTAATCCCCATTTGTTGTGGCACGTTATTTACCAATAAAACCAATCTTTTAAGTATTTGCAATATCCAAAATGACACCTTCACTGATGTTAACACAATACATGATCAGAAAACATTGCAAAACTAGATTTAGTTGTTGATTTTGCATCTTTGTAAACACTGTAAACGAAAAAAAGAAAACAGAAGAAAAAAGATGAATGCTGTGTGTTGATATATACACTGAAAGGCAGGAGCTCACTTGCTTTGATGCATAGGGAAAAGAGTAACCCAAATTGCATCGCACCACATAGATTCATCATTAATAAAACTTGAATAAAACTCAGTTGTTTTGTACTCACATATACTCTCTGTGTGCAGAGTGCACAGCTGCTGCATTGCTGTAGCGCCAGAGGACAATGAATGACGACAGGACGTCCAGCGTGGCATCAAACTGCCACAGAAAACATATCAGACGTGTTGTTGTAAATGTTGTATCACAATCTCTTCTGTGGTAATGAAAATAAAAACACCACCTATAGTTTTACCAGCATGGTGATGATTGGCTCAAATTAAAATCCTGCATATACTTAATGATATATATATATACTTGAACAAAATAGAATAAGCCTAATCTTCAGGGCATTTATTCAGTTATTTATAAATTAAGATGTCTCTGTGGTTTTCAATCCAATAGGCCTTTTTACAGCAGTCATTTTGGCATGAAAAAGTAAATCAAGCACAGGTGTTGATGATAGTAATTAAGGTTCTGTTCCATTCAGGTCAACCGGTGTCAGGATGCTTCTCTTGTGCATGTGGGTCACTGGATAGGCTCTGCTACATTAAATGGAACAGAATCTTAATTTCATGATTGTTTTTCCCTGCTGTTTCATGTCAATATGGCTGCCGTGAAAAAGGTCTATTAATGCTTTCTATGGTGTGAAACATATGATGACTATGTTTTATTGCCAAGTAAATCAAGGTGATAAATATTATCAACTCAAAATTTGTGCTGCATTTATCAGCCTCTCAACAAAGGCTAAAGAGAGCCTTATCTCCCCTGCATCATAAAATATGGCATGATCATTATCACTTAATTTTCAAGTCTATTTTCACAATTCACATGATCTACCTGGAAAACCTAAAAAAAACCCAGCTTTCAACATGACAGCAGATAAAGCTACCAATGATCTGATGCTGTGATCTCACCCCTTTATATCAACGTATAGTCTTCTTGTGACTTTATTAAAACACAGCCTAGCACATACTAATTAAACCCCGATCTTTAATAAAGAGATAGCCCTGCAGATTTATTATTATTTATGATTTAATTACCTTATGCTAATCACATTTTCCCTCACTGGCCTAGGGTATGGATGATTTAATTTACACTTCAGTCTTATTAAGTCTTATTTTTTAAACCAATTATGCCCTCAATCACTTCCCAGAAGTAATGAGAAGCTTTATTTTGGTGAAAGCCAGCAGGTTTGTTTAGCCAACACAAAAAGCATTTTGACATTCAACTTTAGCTCCATGCCCAGTGCCTTCTTCTCTGCACTGTTACCTTGGAGACAAAGGGACCAATAACGTGATGCTAAGGAGTCATTAATAAATCACAGAGAGCAAAGTTATGACTAATTGATCAATGCAAATGGAGGGAAGAATGGAGGTGGAACTCACGGCAAATCCGAAAGCTGATGCGCTGTGTCTCATGAATGAAACAGCTGCAGAGAGAGAGAGAGCAGTTAGTACTCATTGATCCGTTTTTATTTCAGTAGCCAGTTTTATGACACTAGTGATTTCAATAACTTTGCTGCAACAAGACATGTGTATAATGTTTCCAGTTGCAATAATGATGCCTATTCCTGTTTAGATTAATCATTGTGTGCGCAGATGAAAACAAGTTAATAATGCAAAATGAAAAACAATTAGATGGTGAAACATTTTTAAGATGAGTAAGTGTTTCAACTTCATTTTCAGTTTTCTATTGAATGCACGCAACAGGTCCCACTCTGATAGACAGAATGACCATGTAAAACATGCACAAAAAATGTAAGAATATCAAGAGAAAACAGCATCATCACGAATGAGTTTACTAAAAAAGGCAGGGCCAGGCAAGTTTATTTATACAGTATAGCACCATTCAGACACTAGGCAATTAAAAGTGCTTTACAGGGGCATAGAAACATATCAAAAATAAGTAATCAAACAAACATTTTCAAACTGCAATTAAAACACAATGAAATCAAGAATCAAAACCAAGTAAACACGTTGTTAAAGAAATAAATTACATTTAAAAGACAAGAAAAACAAAAGGAAAGCAGCAGTACAAGGTAAACAAGGCATAGATATTTTTGAGGTGTAAAACGGTTAAACAGATGGAAATACCTACATCTGTGGTCCTGTTTGTGGGTAATTTATATAAGCAGCTCACCTTATGTAACACTATACGCCTAGAAGGAGAAGTAGTACTCTCAAAGAATTCAAAATATAAATATGGAAGACAATCAGTGAGCTCTTTTAAGCTGTGTGCAGAAGAAATACTATTAAAAAACTCTTCATCCATTAATGTTCTAAAAACAAAAAACATCGTTCCATGTATACCACACAAGATTGCTTTTCTTTTGACATCAGCTATGATTAGTCGACTAATTGATTAGTTGATCGAAAGAAAATTAGTTTCCAACGATTTTGATCATCTATTAATCGTTATAGTCATTTTACAAGCAAAAAATGTCAAACATTTGCTGGTTGCAGCTTCTTAAATGTCAGGATTTGCTGCTTTTCTTTGTCATTTATTATAGTTAATGAAGAGTCTTTGGGTTTTGGAGTGTTGGTTGGACAAAAGAAACAATTTGAAGACGTCTTTGGGCTCTAGGAAATTGTTTTTATATTGACATTTTATTGACTAAACAAATCAATTAACCGTAAAATTAATCAGCAGATAAATCAATAATGAAAATTGTTGTTAGTTGTAGCCCTAATCAACAAATCAGCATTTATTGATTTGTTTGGCCACTTTAGGGCAAAACTAAACCCTAAACACACCATTGACATATACGCAGCAGCAAAATTCATTTAAAGTTGTTTTTCAGGTCACTATGCAAGTCCAATATGTACTTTCTAATTACATCTAGTTTGGGCTTCACCAACTCCTGAAAATACATCGTCGAAAATATATTTTGAAACTCAACAGCAATGTCATTTTCCAGAAATCATGACCCGGTTACTCAAGATAATCCACACACCTTGTTGTGAGCAGTTTCATGCAGGAACTATTTTCTTTTTAACCAAACTACACTGTATCATAGCACAGAAGGAAACATGCATCTAGTCATGGACAAGCTCATGGCTCATGCTCATGACAGGGGCGGGATGTAAACATTAATGGTGTCCTCCTCAGCTGAGGTGTAACGTTAGCTAGCTTAGCCGGCTTGTTTAGCTAGCCTCTTATCCACGAGTAGACGCACGCTTTCTTCTGTGCGGTGGAAAAGAAAATTAAACAATATGTATTTGATTTGGGGGTGAACTGTCCCTTTATCCCATAGCATTTGTTAATAATAATTTGTAATGGTTTAGGTTGAAGTGTGTTATGGTTTTGAGTTTGTAGTTTGTATCCCTGTGCAGTGTTGTGCCAGTTCACACTTAAAAAGAACTAGCTCAAAGTTCAGTTCATACAGATGAAAATGAACTAGTTCATGTTCATAGTTCACTTTTTAAAATTTTGAACGAAGTTCACAGTCCCAAAAATGAACTAGTTCACGTTCATTTGTTCCGTTTTTTTTTTTAAAATGATAAGCCGCTATAATTTTTTCGCGAGAGTGAACGCGTTCTCTCGCAAGAGTGAACGCCACTCACGTTCACGTTCATCATTTGTAAACTGATCCGTTCAGTTCCCCGTTCACCAAAAATGTGAACGCGTTCACTGTCCCTGTGTTTGTTACTTCCTATGTTATCGTTTGAGTTTCTAGTTTGTATTTCCTCATGTGTCAAATCCTGCTTCACTTTCCCTGTCTTTGTTGTTTTCCCTCCTCTGTGAATGTCTGCCCCGCCTTGATTAGTTTCACCTGTTTCTTGTTAACCTTCCCTTCTTTGTGTATTTAAGTTTGTGTGTTCCCCTTTGTCTCTGCCAGTTCGTCGTGTTCCATTGTGTCCCTACACTCTAGCAGTTTCCTGTGTTCTTCCAGTGTTTTTTTTCCAATGTTTTTGAGTTATTTTTGCCTTCTGGTTTTGACATTTGCCAGTTTTCTGGACTGTGGATTTATTGCTTGTGCCCTCTGGATTTGGTTGCCTATTTGGACTGATACTCTGGTTTTGACCCTCGCCCGCCTCAACAACCTGCAAGCCCTTGTGTCCTTGGTAATTAATAAATACTGTACATTTGAAGTGAACCTGCTCTGCCTGCAGTGTCTGCACTTGGGTCCAAAAACCCCGTCCCTAGTGCTTCTGGCACAAGCCTTGACAGTATTACTTTCAAATTTTTAAAGTTTGGCACAATTAAATGTTGTTCACAACAAAAACAGTTTATTGCAACCTTTAAAAGTCTCAGTTGAGCCAAACTAGATGCATGAAGGTTTCCTGAATGGGATTCAGGGAGAGTATTGGACATTTAATTATTGTGCAGTCCTTGTATTGCACATGTGCTGTTTTGCCCTTCTGCCTGTCCTTGTGTTACCCCCCCCCCCCCCCCCCCCTCAGGGTGCAGCATGTCGACAGTTAGATCACCATGGTAACAGGAGATTTTAGGCAAAGCTGGGACTTGGTTTGAACGACAGAGCATTTTCTTCCTCTCCTCTTCATTCTTCTGACTCTTTCTTTCCTTCTTTCATTGTTTCTTTCCTCTTCATTCTTTGAAGAGAGAATTAAAGAGAGTGGAGTGGAGAGGGCAGTCCCAGACAGACCTTTGATACAAGGCAGATGGTGCGACGTCAGGCTGGGTGTGTAACACATGACTGCTCACACACACAATTAGGCTGTTCCTGTGTCTCTCTCTGTCTTGGAGACGGTCAGCCAGAGTCTCCCTCTCTTTCTTACTAACACATCCTCTTTCTTGATCGTCTGACGTACAGAGGCTCCACCAGGCCTCCGATCCATCTAGGCATCCAGAAACTGAGAGTCAAACTGAGAGAGTGCCTGCTTTTAATCTTAAAGAAAATTCTCGCTTTATTGTACAATGCACAAACGTTTCCTTTTGTCAGTTTGTGTAGTGCCAACTTATGCTGCTTGTTAGCTGGTCGGACATTTAATAGCAAGTAATGTTGTGTGACATTGTTCAGTTCTTTGTGGAAGAAATTAGGACAGCTGATCAGTATAGTGAGCTGAAATCACATGCTAATAAACATATTATGTCTATAAGTCAATACTATGAATGCAGCCTGACACTATAAAGAATCTGCACTTGGAGGGATGTGTGGGTTCTTGCTGCCTCCATTACTGTAGGCGACTTGAATGTACAGAGAACAGTATTTTCCCTGAAGAATTCTGAAAACTTGCACACAGATATCAATTAAGTGTTATCATAGCAAATTAGCTGATTATCAGTTACAAGATGTGAAGCCATGCTTCATTCCGATGGATATCTTTTTTTTTACCAAGAGACAACACACCTTGTAACAAGTGCAGGCGGAGGGATGGATCCTTACAGTTTTGGTGTAAACTGTCTGCTTGATCTCACCACCACTTCTTTTCAAGATGATTGGAGATACATGTCACACATGCCAGTATGTAACAACAGGGCCAGATGATGTTACAGTGTTCAAATTCAGATATTAGAAAAAAAATGTAAAGTAATAATAATAAACATAATAAATATAATAATAATATACCGCTACTACTACAACTGCTACTACTACTACTAATAATAATAATAAAAGTTAAGTTTAACTTGAGTATACTAAAATAAATCTGGGTTTAGGTAGTGAACTAAAAGTCCTAAAGACAACAACAATTTCTTATAGATAGCACATCCAAGTATCAAGAAACAATGTTATTTCTACAACTAGTAGCATAAAGGAAGGATAATCTGGATTTTTGTTACTCTGATTTGAGCTAATCACATTGAGTTAATCTGCTGGCTTTTTATAATATGTCTCATGTCATTGACAGACTTATTGCTGTGCATAATGACGCTCTAGTGAAAGTTCAGACAGAAAGAATATTATTTTGAATGCTTAGGCCTAAAGTTAGTTTCTCACACCATCCTGTCATTCCATTCACTGCTCACGTCAATAGAGATATCAGCTGTTCTAATCAGCTGGTCTCATCTATCCAATAGCACAGCGACACACCTTCATTGTTAGCCTATCATCTTGCTGCTGCCTGTTTTTAATTATGTCTCTCTGTCTCTGCCTTTGGTTTGTTCATGCTGCTGTTATGCCCGCCCCTCCACTTCCCCATCACTGCCCTGTCTTCACAGATTCATCAGTGTTTCAGCCTCATCAGCCGCCACCATGCCCTTCGATCACAAAATCTCCCCATAGAGTCTATGTGCCAAAGACTTTTGACAAGACTTTATTTTCACATATCATCTGCTGTAATAAACATTATTTTTACTTCATTCACTCTACTTCATTCAGAAATACAGACTGAACACATGGTCACTGTGTTGAGATGGGCATAAGTAGAGACGTGTCCTAAATTTTGTTGTGTAAAACGCAACACAATATTCATGCAATGTGGCTCTTCACATGTGCTCTGTGTTGTCTTCATTGTAGCTAAAGGTTAACGAGTATGCATCCAGTGATGTGGTGGCCTTGATGATAATTGGCTCTTGGATCTAAAAGCCTCTATGTGTGACTGTCTACATTCCAAGAGGGCCTCTGATAAGAGTTCGCAGTTGAAACCTGCTGGTTTAGAAGCACTGACCCATAAGCTGTCATGGGTTTAACCTACTTTTGTGGTTTTCATCCGCTATGTGCACACCTCAAGAACACATACAACTCCAAGTTAAGCCTCCTTAACAGTCCGATAATATCATTAGTTAAAGAATTATTTCCTTGACAGAAAGACATTGAAATGGTTTACAAAACTCTACATATGCTAAACTTGTGACTACAGCGTGCCCGAGTTTCTTGAAACCTATGTCATCCTCACATTTTCTCATAATACTGTAGATCAGTGTTTCCTGGTCCTGGGGACCCACTGCCCTGCATGCTTTAGATATTTACTTCTTCTAACACACCTGATTCAAATTAGTGGGTCGTTATCAGGCTTCTGCAGAGTTTGATGACGAGCTGATCATTTGAATCAGGTGTGTTGGAAGAGGGAAACATCTAAAACATGCAGGGCAGTGGGTCCCCAGGACCAGGGTTGGGAAACACTGCTGTAGATAATGTGTTGTGGATGATGTTATCACACAGACTTACTCGGAAATTAAATGTAATGATTAGATATGGTGATTTGTGCTGGAAAATCAAATAACATATTTAAACTGTTGCATATCCAGGAGTAAGAATAATGCCACACAACTTTGTAAGACATGTAAAATCAGCTGCATGTATGTCTAATGATTTACTGGACATGGAAAATGATTTAAAAGATATTTACTTCTTCCCTGGGGAAAGTTTTTCACTGTATAATAAACCATTTGTCTGACGCTGTCTTCAAAAGTAATGCAGTGACTCAGCAGGATTGTTAATCAACACTTTCACCGAGGACACACACACACACACGCACACGCACACACACACACACACACACACACACACACACACACACACACACTGTTTCTAATGTATTCAGTTCCGGAAAGAACAGATGTCCTCTCATTCACTCATCTGAGAAGCACTGAAGGTTCCTCAGCATTATCACTAACAATTACACCTCATGTCTGCCCTAATAAAAACATGCAGAAAACCACAGTAGGCCTACATTTTTTATATGCATGGTCATCAGGCCAAATACACAGACTTCTGAGCTATTCATGTGGAGATAGTGCCTTTTTTGTGTCATTCATTTTTCCAGCTTCTGCTCTCAAGCTCATTGCGATGTGCAAGCCATCTGTGTGGTCACAGCCTGCCAGCGAATCGATGCTTCTCTCGGGGAGAGCAGATACTATTCTGTGTAACATCCTTTGGGTTGTTAGTTAATCAGGGAGGCAAGCATGCATGACCAGTGCTAACAAGACTGGTGGGAAACAAGGGGTGAAGGGACAGCAAATGTAGGAACTGAGGAGGGGATTCAAAAAGGAGCAAAAAGAGGAGGATCAGGAAAAGTAGAAGGTCCGGAGGAAAAGAGAGGAACCGGGGTGTGGAAAGATGAGGGGGGGCAAGAAATGAAACGGAGGGAGAAACACTCAAATGTCGTGTGCTGTGCTTGTGTCCAAATAATGTGGTTGTACGCAAAATCTATCGATAACCAGTGTATCCAAATGGCAGGGAAATTTGTCAGTTCTTTGCCTTGATTATGTTGCTTTATTATTCATGTCCTTCTGTCTGTTAGTCTGTCCCGTTCTCTCGTTATCTTAGGAACGCCTGGAAGGACTTTCTTCAAATTTGGCACAAACGTCCACTTTGACTCAAGGATGAACTGATTATGTATTGTGACCTTGTTTCACATTTGCTCAGATACTTAATTGGTGACACTAATCTTGAGTGTCCACCTTGAAACTGTGCTGATTGTATAGATCTTCTGTGCTGCCGGGTTGAACATGTGTGTGAAGCATCCACCTTTTAGAATTTGTAGCTTCTTTGCAGCAACATCCATATTTGAAGCATTGTAGTC
>JBBPCS010003840.1:0-11875 GCA_037974645.1 Hollardia meadi
GTTACTAGTAAGACACAGTCGTTCTACTAGTGCGCCGAACTGTCTTACTAGTGTGGACAAAGAGCGTACTAGTACATAGACTTTAAGTCAGATATCAAGGATATGTAATAAATGCTCAAATGGCTTTCCATACTTTTCCTAGTTCCTGTCAGTACACATGCAGCAGCATTCTGGATCAGCTGGAGGGTCTTTAGAGACTTATTGGGACAGACAGATACTAAGGAATTGCAATAATCCACCCTGGGAGTAACCAATGTGTGCACTATTTTTTCTGCATCTAGTTTTTCTGTTTTTCTGCTGTCCCCAGCACAGAGCCAGGATTTGCCCTGTTCCATAGGTTACAGAGGAGTTTGCTTTCCCGGCCGGCTTTGCTTTGGCTGCCAAAAGGGAGATTTTGACAAATTCTTCTCCCTTTGTGTCCCTAGGTCTTTCCAATCAAATGGGCATCCTGTAAGCAAAAGAGAGACGATTTACAGTATGTGTGTACAGTATGTGTGTATACAGTTTGTATGTGTGGGTATATGTGTATGTATTTTACTCATGTCATTGTATTATCTTTGACGTTTAGGCAATATTGTTCCTGACATGGAAGGGTGTGTTGTCTGAGTGACCTAACTTCTTATGGAATGTCTAGTTTGGCAGATTGTGACAAACTATGGGAGAAACAAGAGTGAACGAGTTTGCCTAAAAATGTACTATATTTGCTTGTATAAGTAGCGTAACAGGTGGAAAATGCAAGAATTTCTTCTAAAGTATTAGTTGATAAAAGGATGTTTGCCATGTGATTACTGCAAATATGCCACAATGTAAAAACACTTTATGGTAATTTTGTCTACCTAGTGTGATTGCAGCTTTTAATGGCTGCATGAATATAAGCATGCTTGTAGTTGTATGTAGAGTGGGCAGGGTTGTCCTGATGTGAAATAAATCAGTCATTATCAGCAATGTGTTTTTACAGTACCCCAATTTTCAGAAAGCGAGCAATTTCAAGGTAAAAACGTGAGACTTTCAGTTGGAAATTCTCTAAAATGATACAGTAAAAATGGTGCATTTTGGTGTAGGGTGTAGTCAGAGTGTTCCTGAATGCAACAATATCAGTCATTGTCAGAAATTATGGAGGAATGTGTTTTTACTGCAACCCAAGTTTGACATAAAACCCATCTCAAGGTAAAGATGTGAGACTTCAACTAAGAAATTCTCTAGAATGATACAGTAAAAAACACCCGTTGGTAGAAATGCTTGAATTTCGTTTAGTGTATAGTCGTTGTCTATAGTTGTCCTGAATGCAACCATATCAGTCATTGTCAGAAAATATGGAGTAATGTGTTTTAATTAAAGTAATTATTTTTGAAATCGAATATTTCAAAAACTACAAAGTAAAAGTACTTCATAGTATTTGTCCAATTAGTCTATGTAGTACATAGTCCACTAGTATCAGTGTCTAGAAGAAATTATGTAAGAATTGGATTTTATCCCACTTCAAAGTTAGATGAAAATGCTTTTTCTAGTCCTCTGGAAGGCACTTTGAGATAGGATTACTCAAAAAGTACACAGTAAAAGTACTTCATGGTATTTGTGCATGTAGTTTAAGTAATACTTAGTCCACTGGCAACAGTGTCTAGAAACCGGAAGTAATCACATGTGTATACTCGCGCTAACTTCGCCAAGTCCGACGCATTTTTTAAAATGTTATGTGCTCGGGTACAGTTAAGAGACTCTCTCCAGGTAAGACTTTCATACTGCTACTACAACTAGATATAAAACTCTTGTATTTTGAAATATGAAAAATTACAAAATAAAGTTGTTAACCCTGCATGTAAACTTGCTCTGGGCCGTTTTAATGCATCTACCATAAAGTCTAGAATACGGGTGCACTCTAAAATCTAGGGGCAGGTGGTTTGACTACGGATTTGTGAGTGACGGATAGGTTGACCGCAGTGTTGCACTCAGTCCGAGTGGGAAAGCAGGGCTGATCCTCCATGGTGCAGCGAAGGAAAACAGCGATGTTGACGTAATTTAAGAAAACGGGCTCGGCAAGTCGTCTGTCCTTCTCAGAGACTTTTCTCCGCTCTGCAGGTGAGACGAGACAGCTGGGTTGCGCAGCGGTCTTCTCTGGATCCAAACTGTGTTAACTACACAGAACAGTCTGTTGCTCTTCCAGCGAGGGAAAGACTATAGCCTAGGTCGATTGTGGAAATCAAAAGTTTGAGTTTAGTCGCTCCCTTGCTGTAACTGTCGCGGGACAGTTGCAGGGGAAAAA
The DNA here is from genome assembly GCA_037974645.1 of Hollardia meadi. Classification (NCBI taxonomy): domain Eukaryota; kingdom Metazoa; phylum Chordata; class Actinopteri; order Tetraodontiformes; family Triacanthodidae; genus Hollardia; species Hollardia meadi. The sequence continues at coordinate 2,261 of JBBPCS010003840.1, forward strand.
ACGAGGAGGAGCGATGCGATCCCGCTAATATCCTCTTAGTGACATCAGGGAATTCCTCTAGGGTGAGTCTTTAAGGTTTTAAGGCGCCTCCTTTCTTATCGGGCTTTGGAATGTACATACAGGCCTCTTTAGGCTTTTGTAGTTACATGTAGCCTCTCTATTGTTCTCCACACGTGGTGAGGTCCCAACAACTATGAGGATTTGGACACAATTGCAGACTATGGAGGCAGAGCTGAAGCAGTCAGTGATATGTATGAAACAAAAAGGTAATTCACTCAAGGTACAAGAAGTGGCAGAGGCAGATGATCCAAAATCAAAAAAAAGAAAAAAAGAACATGCATGGTCCACGAAATAAAGGTAGGCTACAAAAAAAAATCCACAAGGAAAAATACTGGGAAAGCAGGCAGGGGAAAAAAGGCAAAAAGGTAGGACTACCAACTGGCAGAGGGGAGCACACAAATTTAAATTCACGGGAAAGGGCAGGTTATTAGGACACAGGTCTCATACTCATGAACTACAAAATAAAACAGGAAATAACAAACTAAACCCCCCTATACCGTGTTCCAGTACAAGTCTAAAAACCCAAATGGATTGCTCCAGTCAGGTTAACCACTGTTAAAGAAATGCATTGCATGGTATTTTGCACATCACAAACACCGCAGCAACATTTCCACAGCTAAAATTGACAGTACTGTGAGCATGTCTGATTTAATGAGACACACATAAGACAGAAGTGCCAATAAACAGTATATTCTACAGCTTTCACTACTGTTTATGGCCGGAGCAGCCATATTGGATTTTAAATTTGGGGTTGGTGAGGTTCTTCCAACTTTGCTAGTCGGAAATCTAACTTCAGGGGGCATTCCAGTTGAGAATTCGAACTGTGAACTCAGAAATTGTGACTTTCAAGGATGGAATGCATCATTACCTTGTGTTTTTCCCCTGCCCTTGTGTCTCTTGTGCTCCACATTTGTTGCTCTATCGGCCTTTCTACTCCCTACACCCTGTCCCTACCTACTTCCACTCTGTTTGCGGAGGGTCCACCACATTAAGTGCCATCCCAAATCAATTGCCCTAGAGTGGAAGTGGCTTAAAAATCCCTCCTACAGCGAGTCTGCACCAATGCTGACTTACTGACCATGTGCAACACCATATTCTGTTCGTCATGGAAGTTGCTCCATACAAAAGTTCTGTGCGACTATGCATACAAACGTTAACTGCTCAAATATTGTCCTACAGACGTTAACAGCATTGTATTAAAATCAAATATACCCTTCTGTAGTCTAGAAAGGGTAGATGTGCTAATTTGAATGTAAAGCATTGTACACCAATCAGCCACAACATTAAAGCCACTGACAGATGAAGTAAATTACATTGATCATGGCTACAGTAAAATGTTCTAGTGGAAAATCCTGGGTCCTGGTATTCATGTGGATGTTCTTTGACCCATGAAACCCACCCAAACATTGTTTCAGACAAAGTAAATCCCCTCATGCCAACAGCACTCAATGGATTGTAATTTTTCAGGCACGTCCCATGTAGCTCAATCAGATTTGGACCTGGGGCATTTTGAGGCCAGGTGGATGCCTTAAGCTTTTCCTTCTCCTTCTCCGTCACATTCTAGTCACATTCCTCGGGCTGTTCCTGAGCAGTTTTTGTGGTGTGGCAGCAAGCATTGTCCTGCTGGGGGACCAATGCCATGGGGGTGTACCAGTGCCACGGGGGTGTGCTTGATCTGCAAGGGTGTTTGGGCGGATGGATTGTGTCAATTGGCATCCACATGAATGCCAGGATCCAGGGTTTCCCAGCAGAATATTGCACTGTAGAGAGATGGTCAATGTTATTCATTTCGCCTGTCAGTGGTTTTAATGTTGTGGCTGATTGATGTATATTTACATGGACTTCACAGTAAAAAGCATAGATGTATAATAGAGTATGCTGATCTGAAACCATGGTTATGAAAAGGTGCAACAGTTACTGTTTCCTCTGGAGAGAGGGAAGTCCATCCCAAAGCTTGCTGCTGCCCTACACCTTAATTTAAGGGGGTGCTTCATTAAGCTGCAAGTGTGACTCCAAACAGAGTTCACTACATGACGGAGTGGGAGTGGGTAGGGTCCAGTTTGAGAAAGGCCCTTTGTGTGTATATCTGCGCCTGTGTTGCGGCGTGGTGCTCCTCTGCTCCCGGCTCCTTAATTGCAGTTCAGCTGAGACGCCTGTTCCAAGCCGCTCATCTACAATCCATCAGCTCATCAATTTTGCAGTATATCAACCCTGTTTCTTCAGCAGCTCATTAGCAGATTGTTCAGTTTGTCCATGTGGTACTAATGCTGTGGCCAAAGTAAGTTCTAGTTCATTGACTCCATGTGTTGTTTGAATCTCTGGCTAACCTTATGTTTCCCTGTTCCTCAGGTTCATGATCCTCCCGTGAGTGCTGTCTATCTGCCTCGCCTTACCAGTCTGTCTTTCAGGCAGCTGCTCATCTCACCCTGCCTGCCCTCCTCCACTTTAAACTGTCTCAACTCTCCATACCCCTCTAACCATCTTGTTAATAAAACACACATGCAGGTTATCTGGTAACAGATGTGGATATTTCCAAATGTGCAGGACATATTTGAGTTTTTGTCAGTTACAGTGTTGATGATATGACCTGTTGATGTTGTTGCATATGCTTGGTTATTAGACAAAAGTTGGAAAATTACTTAAAGCCCTTTTGAGTGTAATACAACCTTAACCACAGTGCTATCATGCTTGAAATTGTATCAGGTCTGTGTATGAGAAACTGTGATATCGCTAGAGAGAAATGTGAGAGTGTGTGTATTTAGTTTGCAAAAGAGAGAAAAAGACAGACACACAAGATCATGATATAAAAAGTGAAAGAGACAGAGGCCAGAAAAAAACCGTCATGGGTAATATAGGAGTTAAAAGGAAAGGGGAACTACCCTGAGAGATGGCACGCTGCAGAGAAGATTAAATATTTATATGACAGAACTAGGTGGGTTTATCTAACTCTGAAAAATATATGAGATCTGCAAGGAGCTTCCTGGGTCTGTTTATTCACACAAGAACAGTATAAAACTGTTCAGGGATTACAACCAAATTAAAATTGACCAAGCATGGTCAACCATTATATACCACCCCTGTAACTCCTATAATTAATCATAAATAATGCAAACCCCCTTTCCTGATATGCATATAAATGCATTTGTAGGCAATTTGCTTGAAAAGACACTAATGTTAGTTCATAGAACAAAACAAAAGTTGAAAAGTGAAGCAACATTAATGTTTTGTGTGTAAGTGTACGTTCAAGACAAAGAACAACAGTAGGCTTCAGTATCGTATCATATGATTGGTAATTGTTTAAAAAATGGGTTGTTGATCCTTTTCATAAATTACTGAGATATAACCTTGCAAAACGTGACTTTTTTTTTCTTTGTTGCCTCTACGTGTGGTGAATCTGCACCATGAAAATCCATGCTGCGTATAGGCATGCTAGCAGTTCCTGTTTGCACTCTTACTATTAGTTTTAGATACTGAAGAAAAAGTCAGAGTCTGAAGTCTAATCTGAAGGTATGAGGAACTTTTTTTTCCCCCTGTAAGTAGTTTTATGGGTGTTAATCCTCCATGGACATCAGAATTATTGTTATTGCTGGCAAGAGTTAAACAGAGTGAAAGAAGTGTGGGAGAAAAAACACTGTTTTTGTAGTCTTGAGCATGAGTGTGGTATGAAGTAAGTTTTATGTATTCTGACAGCGGAGTACAAAATAAATGCGCTGTTATGGAATCAACAACTGAACTTTAAACAAAAAGTCTCATCCTTTTAAACACATTTCTTACTCCTCTCTGTGTGGTACCACCTTGGTCTGCCCACATGCAGATGTTCTTAGCAAATGATATCAACCTCGCCAGAAAACATTATCTCCTGACCTTGACAACTATGTTTCTAACTTAGGTTTCTTCCCAAAATACAATAGTGCCTTATTCTTCCTCATCTAGGCCTGACGTCAAACATATTTCTGCTTGCACAGTTTCTCATCCTTATAATGCTTATAATGCTTCAGAGCTCATCTAGTTTGTTATTTCGCATGCAGGTAATACATTTATGAACAATCTGTTCCTCTCTGAGCAGTAAGATGTTAGTTCTAACCAGTTTCTCTGCACATACTATATCGTATTATGTCTCAAACAATGGAAAAAAAACCCAATGGAAACGCGATGGAAAAATAAAGATATTCTAAATATTCTTTCATATGACACTTTCGTGAACAAGTAACTTCAGGCCACATCATTGATCAAAGTAATTAAACTTGATTAATGACAATAAATAACTAGACTAACCATGATTGTTTAAAAGCTAGTAAATAAACAAATATTTTCTGCATAAGAGATGCATAAATTTGCCTCCTCTAAAATTGCTGCTTTTAAAGAGCACTCTTCAACACATCATCAAAGCATCAAATGAGTGAATACTTTTTTGAAAGAATAGTGTCCATCAGGGCACCCTGGTGGACGAGGAGTTAAGGCACTGAGCATAAGGGATAACTGGGGACATTTATTGCATGTCATTCCCATTCTATTTTTCATTTCTTGTTGTTCCACTGTCCAAAATGCCCAAAAATGTAATCCTAAAAACGTAGGTGCTCATGCCCTCCGTGTAGTTCCAGAGACATGGAGAATCTATGCCAAGATGCACTGAAGCTGATCTCGCTGATATGGCAATCACAATCAATCAATGGAATTTAGTTGCACTTGTACAACATTGGGTTGCACAACCAAATGTAGTTTGTAGTCCTCTTAATGCTACACACAGAGAACATATAAAGAGGTAATTCAGTTCAGAATAAAATAGGATTTAAAAAAATAGAGCAGTATATACAGCTATTTATATTTAAATATACTTGTAATAATTCTTTGTATTTTTTAATTTGAGCCTGGGTGAATGTAAATAGCAGAGATGGTGATGATAATATGGTCAGCATATTTGCAAGGAGCTTGACCTCTGCAAAACATTGTCCATCAAATTTGACTGTGTTTGAGCACCAAGCATCAATTAGGTAAACACAGAGTCCACCTCCCCTCGTCCTGCTGCAGTCCTGTACACTCTCAGCTTGGAACCCGGTTCGACCTGTCAAGTGCAACAGCTTGGTCCAGGATGTGGTGGAGACAGGTCTTTATGAAAAGGCGGACACAACAATCTTTGATTTTCCGTTGCTTGTCCCAAATCGTCCATTTCATTTTCCTGCAACTGGACATTAGCCAGGAGCAGCCTGAAGTCCAAGCTGGGCTAGTACGGCTCCCATCCTGGATCTCTTTCCTCCCCTCCCGTGGCAGTCCGGCTGCTCTGGCTGAATGGTCAAAAAGTGCCATGGACAGTTATTGTCCCAAAAATCTGCTGCTGTGAATCCAAATTCTCCAATGCCAATGTGTTTATCTCCCTCATAGGCAACATGAGTTTCAGCAATAAAGCTGAAGAAATAACAGATTAAAAACAAAAACTGTAGCAAGTTTGAAGGAGCTACCGGCCGCCACCCATTGCCATGACAATGGCGGCGCAGAAGATAAAAGGTTCATTTTAAAGAGAAAAGAAGTTACCATTTGACATGACTCCAATGGAAGCACAACACATAAAAGCACATCAATTATGCTTAAAACAGTATCAGCTAAAGCAGAATACAAATGCTGCATTACAGATGGGACATTATGCAAATATTAAATTGCAAATAAGCAGTATGTAAATATGATGTTATATTTAGCAGTACATATGCTAAATATAACATCATGAGTGCATATGCAGAGCTGACCAGGATTTTAACAGGAAGGGAAAGTGGGATGGAAAGGAACTTTTGAAATGTCGCAAAAAAAGAAAGCAATTTAGGCATAAAAAGTATTTTTATATATTACTTTTTTTCCATGAACACATTTTGAACAAACAAATAATGAGGGACCGGGTCTTACTATACTCTCTGCAATTGTATTTATTCATTTATTTCAAGAGGCACATCTGCTTTAGTAGTGGAAGACAAAAAAGAAAACCCTGATGATTTGTTTTGTACTTTAATTTGCTACAAAAAGGACTGTTGTCTTAATGAATAATAGAGAATTTGACAGTAGTTTATCAAGTCATATCCTACACATTTCCATTGTCAACCAATTAGACAGCCACTGTATCTTGACTGCCTGTAAGAATCCTTTCTCTCCTCTGTGTGTCCTCTGCTTGAATATCTTCTTTTTAATATCTTTTCCTTGTCCGTCTGCGTGCAAAATAAGCCGTTAGCCCAAAGATAGAGTGTAATTACCAGCAGAGAAAGAGCCTAAATTGACATTCTCAGCGCCTCTCGCCCTGCAAAGGTCCTTCTAAGAGGCTTACACCGTGACAAACCTGCTGCGTTAATAGGTTAATTCTTAAGCTTCCCTGCTGCCTTCACTTTCTCTACACTTTCATGTATTTGTTGTCATTTTACCCTGTTCTAAACACTTTTTTTTATCCTTGCCTTCATTAAGCACTGCCCTATGTGCAGTCTTTTTTGTCTCTTGTTAATTAACATTTAACTAACACATTGTTTTTGTTGTGAGATTCTCCCTTGCCGCTGCTTTCTAGCCTGCCCCCCCTTCGCTCCTTCATTACTTTGTCTTCCCCTTGCCTCTCTCTCCATGTTGTCTTTGATTTCAGCCCTGTGGCGAGCTGGTAAGCAGTCACCATCTTCGAACGGATAATTACAATTGCACCGGGGCACTGTATACTTGTGGAAGTGTTTCATATATGATTAATGAACCGAAGCTGCTTCCATAACACTCACGCGTGCAAATTTTCACAAAAACGCATTTTTGACTTCAGATTTCTTTCTACCTTTTGCCAAACTATTCCACATACTCTCTTCTGTGTCTCTTCTCTCTCGTTTTATCGCTGGCAGTTCTATTCCCTATGAGAATAGACTTTACCCCACCCACCCACAAACACACACACACACAAACACACACACCTATTTTCCATCACCTTCATTGCTTTCTCTCGTCTCTACCTTTCAATATTCCCTCAGAGTTTACTTCTCCATTGAGAATAAGCTGCTTCGCTAACACACATACGAACACACTCTTGCATGCATTTGCACACTTACACAGACATACAGTGGTTGCTGTAATTTTTTTTTCAACAATTGTCTCTTCTGTGCCTACCGTCTCTCTCTCTCTCTCTCTCTGTCTCATCCAGAGTTAGTCCAGAGTTCTCCTCTCCTAAGAGGATACAGTATGCATCCATAAAACACACACATTCATGTCTTGGCTCACATAAAAACACAAACTCTCTCTAATGGATTTGCTACCCCTGTTCTCTATCCTACTTGCATTCTCCTGCTCAAGCTCCTCTTCCCAGATGATAACTTACAACCAGGCAGCCTTCTCAGACTCATGTCGCAATAATATGATATTCTTGTTTTGTAGCACAACCCCCGAGGAAGCCATCTTTCCGTCACCAGCCATCACGAATCTTTACAGCATGTTAGCCACTTTCATCTATACTCGTCTTATCTCCTCGCTCCGCTGAGGGCAGTAATAGCCAAAGAGTCTTTTATGAGGGAGCTTGTAGTTCCTGTAGACAGCCAAGCTTCTAGACATGTCCATGGGAACATGCGAGGTAACTTCCACCGTGGGACATGCTTTCTTGTGCCACTGCATGAGGTGATGCACTTCTGTTGTTACACAGTACTTCACTCATGGGCCCTCTGATACACCCACCATTTATGCCTTTTTTTTTTCTTCCTCATGCCTGTTTTAGTATCATATCTAATGCTAATTCTCTTGTGTGCTGCAACGTTATTCATTTTTAACCCATTTTTTACTTTTTCAAAAACAGATTTCACCACTGCGATCCCTCTTTCTCAGCATGTTTCCACCAACCAGTTGGACTTACTAATGCACCTAACGGGGAACATCACAGCTGAAACCCAGGTTGCTCCAGTGATCAGAAATATTTCCTCTGTGCCATCCACTGCAATCAATCACTACTAATGTAAATATTCAAGCTAACAGTGTGTGAGCACTTAGCGGTATGCATTTAACTAGTCGTGTTCTCTATCTGAAGAGATAAAGGTCATACTATACTACGTTTATTTAATGTGGGCATGAAATAACATAATATTTCAAAGACATAAGGTAAAAATGATGAAGTGAACACTCCTGTATCTATTACACTGATGAAACATTACAGCATTATCACCTATAGCCTAAATGGGACATCTGATATGAAACATTTTCAGAAAGATTAGAGAATGATTTGGTCTCTTGTCCTATCATATTTTCTTCTTCTGAGAGAGACCTGGATGTGGCGGGGTTCACACCAAATCTGTTGCTATCTGTGATGGGAACTGGGACTGTAACATGTTGATTCTTTATATTTACATTTTGACATTTAGACATGGTCTGTTATGTACATGCACACCATTTGCTGATTTATTTGCCAAATCATAATATAATAATAGGAGACAAAAATAACTTTTATTATTTTGTGAGTCCGAATATTGCCCTGGTGTATGTTGCGGGTTATCTAATCAGGCGATGATTATATAAATTACTCTGGGAAAAAGAAAGTAGTGTGCTGGTGGGTTTTTGTTTTTTTTTCATTTCTGAAGTTCGTCTACTCAATAATGTTTTCAGTAAACACTCTTGTACTCAAATAGTTATTTGCAGCACATGTGTCTATTTGATTATTTGATGAAGATCAGCTCTCTTAGCGACACTACAAGAGGCTAACGTATATTTCCTTGATGCAGCAACTTTTTACAAAGGCATACCAAACAGCACCAGCAACAATCTCAGATCAATGTTATGAAAGACCTCTTGGATAACAAAAATTCAGGTATTATTTGTCAGGAATCATGTTGTGGTTCTTGTGCTTTAGACTTTGCAAAGGGGTATTTTTTTTAATCTGAGAGCTCTTTTTATTAATGACTTCTACACCAGCAACAAACACATATGATATTATCAGTGATGTAAAGTAAAAAAAAGTATAAATATGAGCCACAGAGCTCATGAGTATACATCAGTATAGAAGAGGAATATATTATTACATTAGCACACACTGTTGGCTCATTTCAGATTTAATACAGTGGAAGTTATTCTCCCTTTGAGCATCAACATTTATTCTACATTTTTTTTTAAATATATAATTCATGGTCATTAGTTTATAGTTGCTATGCAGGAGTCATGTGCTCACTTTGGGATTAATTACGTGTTTCTCGTCTCATATCTCCTATGAAACAGCAGCCCTCCTCCTTTCATAGTCAGATGATACCAGGCAGGAGTAAATATGTTTTATGAAAAACTGCCTCCTGATCAGCAGCACATTGCTGGTGCCACTTGTCAACTGAGCAACCATTATGTCCAGAGTGTGCTGTAATAGAACATGAAGGCAGTTACATACATGGCATAAACTGCATGTCGAGTTAATTGGAGAAACACTGGCTGCTATTAGAAGCAAAGTGCTCTTTGATAGTGACTCTTACATGCTGTACAGTCTGTTCCATACTATTCCATCTAAAATATGCATTTCCATGTTCTTATAGTTTTGACTATATATATATAAATATATATATAGTCAATAGTATATATATACTATACTATATA